>BHFT01041040.1:0-44044 GCA_004320025.1 Laticauda laticaudata
ACCAACGGATGGCAAGTGTTTCTCTCCATTTTACATCCTCTTTCCATCCGTTGGTGCTGTGTGACAGGGGCTTAAGGTCGATAAGTGACAACTTTTAAACTATTTAACTTTCAGTGTCACACTCTGCTTTGTGTCTCATTTTTTTGTTGTTGTTCAGTCACTAAGTTGTGTCTGATTGTTCACAACTCCATGGACCATAGCTTGCTGTCCTTCCTCTCCTGAAGTTTGTTCAAATTCATGTTCACTGCATTGATGACACTAACCATCTCATCTCTGCCATTCCCTTGCTTTGTCTTCTCAACATCAGGGTCTTTTCCAGATAGTCTTCTCTTCTCATGTCAGGGTATTTTCTAGACAGTCCTGTCTTCTCATGTGGTGGCCAGAGGACTCTTAAGTGTCTTCCAGAACCACAGTTTAAAAGCATTAATTCTTCATTGTTCAGTCTTCCATATGGTCCAGCTCTCACAGCCATACATTACTACTGGGAAAAACCATGGCTTTGACTGTACAGACCTTTGTTGACAAGTTGATGTCTCTCCTTCTTAATATGCTGTCTGAATTTGCCCTAGTTTACCTCCCAATATATTCTCCAGGTAATCTTAATTCTTGTGATTCATCCAGCCCAGCATTTCACATGATGTACTCTGCATATAAGTTAAGTAAATATGCTTAAAAAAATATAGCCTTGTAGTACTCCTTTCTGTATTTGGAATCAATCAGTTGCTTCAACTCTTATTCTGACTGCTACTTCTTGATCTTTATACAGATTTCTCAGGAGACACAGGTAAGATGGTTGGGTACTCTTTAAGAGCTTGCCAGTTTGTTGTGATTACACAATCAAAGGCTTTAGCATAGTCAATGAAGTAAAGTAAATGTTTTTCTGGAACTTTCTTGCTTTTTCCATAATCCAGATAATGTTGGCAATTTGATGTCTAGTTCCTCTGTCTCTTTGAAACTCTGCTAGTATTTCTAGTAGTTCTCGGATTACATATTGATGAAGCCTAGCTTGTAGGATTTTGTTAGCATGTGAATTAAGTTTGTTAGTATGTTAAATAAGTTTGTATTGTAGTTGGAACATTCTTTGGCATTATATCGCATAGGTAATAGCATATATACAAACTTGAAAAGTTTGAAGCTCCATATTTTCCATGTAGTCCTTGATTTATGATCATTTGTATAATTATGGTTTGAATTTATAGCATCAGAAAAAGTGACCGACCACCCATTTTTGAAATTATGAATGTTGCACCCCCTTGTCATCTGATTGCAGTTTGAGTGGTTGGAAACCAGCTTGCATATACAGCAGTTGCAATAACTTGTAGTTGCATGAATCATGATTTGCAACCTTCCCAGCTGGCTTCCAACAGGCAAAATTAATTGGAGAAGCTGAATTCACTTAACCATATGATTCACTTAATGATCATATGATTTGTTTAATGATCTTGGTGATTTGCTTAATGGCTGAAGTAACAATGGTTGTCAAATTGGGTTTATGTGAAGAGTGCTGAACAACCACATCAATTTACAACCAAAATTCCAGTCCCAATTGTGGTTGTAAGTTGAAAACTACCTGTAGTTTCAAACTTTCAAACTATCTTTTTCCCCCAATAATTTTTATTAAGAATTATATTGAACAGATAAATTTTAATACAATAACATAGTACAAAAACATTACATTATATTTAAAAGTTCATGAAATCCTCCCAAAAGCAAAAAACAGAAACTTTTATTTTATTCCCAGCAAGTATAATAAACTTATTTTATAAACTTATAAAAAACATTAACAACTTATCTGTCACTTAAAATACAACCAGTACATCTTAATTCCATACCTCATCCCATTTTCTATGAACCTCTTTCTAAATCTCCTTATTAATCAGCAGTGATCCAATAAACATTAACATAAATGCTTAACAACATAAGTATATAATTTTGCTTTTCATTTAATTTAAACCTGAAAGAACAGGTCTACATGTGAAAGATCCAATTAAACATATTTATTGCTATTCATGCCTATATGCATAGAAATATTCTCAAATAATGGTTAGCATCAGCTAAAAGTTAGATAAGGGACAATGTAATTCAAGGTGGGTTTGGGGAGTGGGATTTAATTTTGTCCGCTTATGTCTATGTAGAGATTCTAGACTGCTCACTTTTTAAAACTTCCCCCAGTTTCTGCCACCCCCCTTATCCCACAAAATCTCCCTCATCAATTTGTTTAGTAATCAAAATCTAATTCCAATTAATAATAACAAAGTTACAAAATTAAAAACTGTTAAACATTACCAGAAATAGTGACCTTTTCTTTACATATCAAAAATAATAACCTAGATATTGGAAACTTAATTCATTACACCCAGTTGAACTTTAGAAAAAACCCCTATCCAAGATACTCATTAAGCATCTCCAAAACTAGCAACTCTTTACTTAAGCATAATCAAATAAACCAATTTTGTATTTTTTGTATGTTTTTTTCCTTATTCCTCCCAGCCATCCTTAAATCCCATAAAGTTCTAGCTCCTGTTTTTTCTACTACCTTTGTCTCTTCTCTTGGAATTATTTTCTTTATCCAAATTCATTTGTAAGTTTAGTGTAGTAGTATTACATTCCAATTTAAAAGGGTAATCTATATCACTCATTTGATGCATAATTGGTATATCTTTTTATATTTCTAAATGATCATTCAGTTTTATTTGAAAATCCACATAATGTCTGTTTCATTTATCATCAAAAGGATTTGTTCTTCAGTAGCAGCCTTTAGTTCCAATATAATGTTAAATAGTTTGAACATTTCTTGAATCCACAAATTAAATGCTTCCTTAAATGTAGTCATCTGGAGACCTCTAATAATCAACCTTCAAATTCTTATTAGCGGTTTAAAATGTTAAAATATTTTTCCAATGCAGAAGAATCTTTCTAATTTATTCAAACCCGTAGCATTTACAAAAACTTTCTAAACAACAGTATAATAATTCTTTTGCTGTAGTTTGCAAAAAATAAAGATCTTACAAAGATAGAAGTGTAATTTTTCTTTCTTTCTAAATGAATTGAAGAGAAACTGATCCAGCAACAGCTCAATTTGCGCTTTTGGTCATTATACCTCTGTGATCCATGGAGTAAAGAAAAGTTCACTATTCCTCACTGGAAGTCCCCAAATATATCTCCCATGGGCAGAAAAATATAATCTTTTTTTCTGCTCAAATTAAAGGACTTCAAAATTTGCTATTCCACAACCCCCTCCCCATTTTTGAAAGTTAAAGTGTATTTGCACTTGGCAAATTGCTTAAAATATTCATAGATCTGAAATTTAGTCTATTTTGTTTATTTCAATGAATGTATAAAGATTATAATCTTCAGCATAGGATATTCGTATGTGACTTTAATTCTTATTGAAAAAAAGATCACGAAAGATAAAAAATATTTCTTAAAGCTACTCACTAAAAATACTGGCAGAAGTTAGATTTCACAATGCCTTAATATAATTTATTTAGATAATTTAATTTGTTTTTGCTAATATAATATAAAACAGATCAATTTGATTTTTTATATGGTATCTAAAATTTAAAGAAACATGCATACTGTGGAAATGGAAATAACATTTTGATTTCTGATAATAGAAATTTGCTATGAATTGAACTTGTGAATTATGACCCGTATATGAAAATATAAACTTAAATATATTCTTTTGTAGTGGTTCAGTTCTGAGATCTTTTGAAATCTCATACTGTGTTTTGAAGGTGGATAGAAATGAACAATAAAACATTTTTAATGAGACCATAGTTTGTAATGTTAACTGATAAGTTGCAATTGCTGTAATTAATATTCTAATCCAAATATCTTATTAACTTTGTTAATGTTAATATATAGTTTTATGATCCTATTTAGTATTATTTACTTTTTACAGATAGGATTCGTACAATCAATGCAAAAGTTTCATATGTACACTGTTGTTATTCATTTTCAAGCAACAATATCTGGCTCACTTAGGATTCAGACTGGAACAGTGGTCCAATATATTGTTATTTATTTATTGATTAGGCTTGTCCTCATTGGTAACAATTGGAAACAAGTTCCAATGAAGTAATTGTGCTTAAAATTAGATTCTTTAATCCACATTAGATACTGGTTTCCTTCTCAGTATTAAAATCAAAGAACACTTTTGTTTGCTTAAAGAGTTACACAAACCTTACTGTTCAGTCATTAATACAAGATTATCCGTATGCATTCTGAAAGAAAATTTTGAGGAATAATTAAAATACTGTTTAATTATTAAACTAAATTATTTAAAAGTATTCTGTTTGTCAGAATTCATTTCAGTATTTAAAATTAAACTTTGAATAACTGTAATTGATACACTGCTTTTCCTTTTTCTTTCAGAATCATGGAACAATTGATCTGGAGCACTCACTTTTATTGCAATCATGAGGATTTAAGAACTGAAAATAATTTTGAACTTTGGAGATAAAATTTTAGTATGTGGCATCATTTTAAAGAATGAGCATTGCACCCAGTTGTGTTGTTGAATACAGAAGGATGAGAAGAACACTATGATGGCAAAGAACAAAGAGCCTCGTCCCCCAGCCTATGCTGTTAGTGTGGTTGGACTTTCTGGGACTGAAAAAGACAAAGGAAACTGTGGAGTTGGAAAATCATGTTTGTGCAATAGGTTTGTGCGGTCAAAAGCAGATGAATATTACCCTGAACATACCTCTGTGCTTAGCACAATTGACTTTGGTGGTCGTGTTGTTAATAATGATCACTTTTTATATTGGGGTGATGTAATACAGTGTGGAGAGGATGGAGTAGATTGCAAAATTCATGTTATTGAACAAACTGAGTTCATTGATGATCAGACATTTCTGCCTCATCGTAGTACAAACTTACAACCTTATATAAAGCGTGCAGCTGCAACCAAATTGCAGTCAGCAGAAAAACTTATGTATATTTGCACAGATCAGCTTGGTTTAGAACAAGACTTTGAGCAAAAGCAAATGCCTGAAGGAAAGCTAAGTATTGATGGATTTTTATTATGTATTGATGTAAGCCAAGGGTGCAATAGGAAGTTTGATGACCAACTTAAATTTGTAAATAACCTCTATATTCAGCTTTCAAAATCTAAAAAACCTATAATTATAGCAGCAACTAAATGTGATGAATGTGTGGACCATTATTTACGAGAAGTTCAGGCTTTTGCTTCTAATAAGAAGAACCTTCTTGTAGTAGAAACATCTGCAAGATTCAATGTTAATGTGGAGACATGTTTCACTGCACTGATACAAATGATGGATAAAACTCGTGGCAAGCCTAAAATAATCCCTTATTTAGATGCCTATAAAACACAAAGGCAAGTTGTTGTGACATCAACAGATAAGTTTGAAAAACTTGTGCAGACTGTGAGAGACTATCATGCCACATGGAAGACTGTTAGTAACAAACTGAAAAATCATCCTGATTATGAGGATTACATTAATTTAGAGGGAACAAACAAAGCCCAGAATACATTTTCAAAACACATTGAGCAACTTAAGCAAGAACATATAAGAAAAAGAAGAGATGAATATATTAATACATTACCAAGAGCATTTAACACACTTCTGTCAAACCTTGAAGAGATTGAACATTTGAGTTGGCCTGAAGCTTTGAAATTAATGGAAAAAAAACAAGATTTCCATTTATTCTTTGTGGTGCTGGAAAAAACGCCCTGGTATGAAACTGACCATATAGACAAAGTAAATGACAGGAGAATTCCATTTGACCTTTTGAGCATGCTTGAAGCTGAAAAGGTATATCAAAATCATGTACAACATTTAATATCAGAAAAAAGGAGAGTTGAAATGAAGGAAAAGTTCAAGAAAACACTTGAAAAAATTCAGTTCATTTCTCCTGGGCAACCCTGGGAAGAAGTTATGTGCTTTGTAATGGAAGATGAAGCTTTTAAATATATTACAGAAGCTGACAGTAAAGAAGTATATAGTAGGCATCAGCGGGAAATAGTCGAAAAAGCCAAAGAGGAATTTCAGGAAATGCTTTTTGAACATTCAGAACTCTTTTATGACTTGGATTTGAATGCAACACCCAGTTCTGACAAAATGAGTGAAATTCATGCAGTTCTTAGTGAAGAGCCTAGATACAAAGCTTTACAGAAACTTGCACCTGATAGAGAGTCACTTCTGCTTAAACATATTGGTTTTGTATATCATCCCACTAAAGAAACATGTCTCAGTGGCCAAAGCTGTATGGACATTAAAGTGGAACACTTACTTGCTAGAAGCCTCCTGCAATTGGACCATGGTCGTTTAAATTTTTATCATGATAGTGCCAACATCGATAAAGTTAATATTTTCATTTTGGGTAAAGATGGTCTTGCACAAGAATTGGCAAATGAGATTCGGACACAGTCTACTGATGATGAATATGCCTTAGATGGAAAAATATATGAACTTGATCTCAGACCAGTTGATGCTAAATCACCTTACCTTCTAAGCCAATTATGGACTTCAGCCTTCAAACCTCATGGATATTTCTGTGTGTTTAATTCAATTGAATCACTTAATTTTATTGGTGAATCCATTGGAAAAATCAGGACTGAAGCTTCTCAAATAAGAAGAGATAAGTACATGGCCAACCTTCCATTTACTCTAATATTGGCCAATCAACGAGACAGTGTTAGCAAAAATTTACCAATTCTAAGACATCAGGGGCAGCAGTTAGCAAACAAGTTGCAGTGTCCTTTTATTGATGTGCCTGCTGGTACTTATCCACGTAAATTTAATGAGGCTCAGATAAAGCAAGCATTGAGGAGTGTTCTGGATGCAGTTAAACACAATTTTGATGTTGTAAGCCCTATTCCTACAATTAAAGATCTTTCAGAAGCTGACTTAAGAATTGTTATGTGTGCTATGTGTGGAGATCCATTCAGTGTAGATCTTATTCTTTCACCGTTTCTTGATTCTCATTCTTGTAGTGCTGCTCAGGCTGGTCAGAATAATTCCCTAATGCTAGATAAAATTATAGGTGAAAAACGGAGGCGAATACAGATTACAATATTATCATATCATTCTTCAATTGGCGTAAGAAAAGATGAACTTGTTCATGGCTATATACTAGTTTATTCTGCTAAACGGAAAGCATCTATGGGAATGCTTCGAGCATTTCTTTCAGAAGTGCAAGATACTATTCCTGTACAATTAGTAGCTGTTACCGATAGTCAAGCAGACTTCTTTGAGAATGAGGCTATCAAAGAATTGATGACTGAAGGTGAACATATAGCAACTGAGATTACTGCTAAATTTACAGCTCTGTATTCGTTATCTCAATATCACCGTCAGACTGAGGTTTTCACCTTGTTCTTTAGTGAAGTCTTGGAGAAGAAAAACATGATTGAAAACTCTTATATCTCTGATAGTACACGAGAGACAACACACACAAATGAAGATGTTTTCTTGCATTCTCCAAGAGCAAGTTCTCTTGCTTACAACTGTTATCCAGATTCAGAAGATGATACTGAAGCCCCACCTCCTTATAGTCCAATTGGAGATGAGGTACAGTTGCTCCCAACACCTGATCGCTCAAAATACCGTTTGGATGTAGAAGGTAATGAATATCCCATTCATAGTACACCTAACTGTCATGATCATGAACGCAACCACAAAGTGCCTCCTCCCATAAAGCCAAAACCAATTGTAACCAAGACAAATGTGAAAAAACTGGATCCAAATCTATTAAAAACCATTGAAGCAGGTATTGGTAAACAATACCCCAGAAAAACTAGAATGATTTTGGCACCAACTGATGATCTTGAACAATCTGATAACTATGCTGAACCTATAGACACTATTTTTAAGCACAGGGGTGTTGCTGATGATACCTATATAACTCCAGATGATAGTCAGAATCGTATGATTAAATTTCGAAATTCCTCTATTATAAATAATGCCCAAGGAGAGGAAGAAAATGGATTTCCTGATAGAATTTCAAAGACCCATGGAGAAAGACGGCCCTCAAAATATAAATATAAATCTAAAACATTGTTCAGCAAAGCTAAATCTTATTATAGACGAGCACATTCAGATGCAAGTGATGATGAAGCTTTTACAATGTCTAAAACAAAAAGAAAAGGAAGACACCGTGGCAGTGAAGAAGATCCACTTTTATCTCCTGTGGAAACATGGAAAGGTGGCATTGATAACCCTGCAATTACATCTGATCAAGAGCTGGATGATAAAAAGATGAAGAAGAAAACACAGAAAGTGAAAGAAGACAAGAAGGTATGTTTTAAAAATGTTTTTATAGTCGAGTCAATACAGTCAAAATGTTTTTTCTTTTTTAGACATAATGAAAATTTGCTAGAAAATGATATATAAACTCTATGATATAAATGGGGTCCATTTCTGCTCCTTGGAACTTTAGCAGCAGTAAATAATTTGACTTGACTTAAACTTGTTTCTTATTGAACCTCAGTTTAGAAAAAAATGCCATTTGTTAGTATACAAAGCAACTTTAAGAACACAAGGTTAGCAAAAAACATGTTTGAAATTATAACACAGTTGATTGTGATGGAACCCGAGTAAATTTTCTGAGAAAATAATTTGGTAGTAAACCATTTTAAGTTGTTAGATCAAAGCCCAATTGACTACTTTGGTTGTTTCCTTGCAGCTGTTTTTCTTAAGTATGGAATTTATTTTCTTATTTTATGAAGTGTCTGTAGCATTTGGTTTTGAAAAAAAACCATTTGTTCAGAAGAACATGTTATTCTGTAGAGAAATTGCTTATTATGACTAAAAAAGTGAAACTTTATCATGTAGACCAGGCCTGTCAAACAACTGGTCCACAGATCAGATATTCACACACAGGCCATGCCCACCCCAGCTCCACAAAGGAAAAAATGGTGCAATACATCATGATCTGGCCTATGGCGTGATCAAGTTTGACCTCCTGATCTAGACTGTATTCTCTAGTATTTCATAGGCATTGTTTGCACTTTAATAGGTTTGCTGGATTGAAAAGATTTTAAAATTATTGTGCCTGAAGTAAAATTGATAGAGCATGAGATAAAATAATATTATTTACATCAAAAGTTGCCTCGAGTTGCCTCATGGCAAGATGGTAGCAAACATTTAATAAAAATAATAAAAATAAAAGCAACAGATTTATCTTTTTAGGTTTACACTCCTTATAGAGATCTTTTTAATCCAGAGCTCAGGAAGGCTTTATGGACATTAGGAACCCAATAACTTTAAGTAGCTTGACATGTTTTCCCAAAAATAAGACCTACCCCGAAAATTAAACTCTAGCCTGGTTTTTAAGTGTGCATCTAACATAAACCCTACCCCCAAAATAAACTCTAGTGAAGATCATCAGCCCTGGGGGCCATGGCCAGCACCAGAGGCATTGAGGGCATTGAGGCCGAGAACGTCCAGTAGCAGGCGAAGCAGCCTGTGCAGCACATGTGAGTTGATTACCTGTCCAAGCAGTAGGCAGAGGTGATGGGAGGCAAGCAATCCTGATACTCCATGCAAGCTATAAGCAAGCCAAGAGATGTGAGGACAAGCCTTCTGTGGCTATATGCTCCATCTTACTATCTCTGCTTGCCTGTGGCCTGCCTTGCATGTCGTGCCTTCCCCCCGCTCCTCTGCCTCCATATGCTGCCACACGAAGACAACCCTCCTGTTGTTGGCTGCTTGTCTGTTCTGGCCCACTTCCCATGGCCTGCGCGGTGCATCCGGATTTTGTGCCTCCCCACACAACTCTGCCGCCATCTGCTGTTTGGACAGGTAATCAACTCATCTGCGCTGTTCAGGTTGCACAACCCCTGAGTGCATCAGCCAAGGGCCAGCTTGCTTGAGGGGGTAGGGCATCCAGCTCCGCTGATCACCCTGAAATCATGTTTCCCCAAAAATAGCCCTGGTGCTTATTTTGGAGCCCCCCAAAATATAAGACCAGGTCTTATTTTTGGGAAAACATGGTGTCTAATTTATTTTGAAAGTATTCATACATTTTTAATTATGTATTTTAAGATACAATCTTACAAATGGGCCATAGCCCTATACTGTCTTTAGCTGAGCATCTGCTAAGTTTCACAATAGCTGTGTGTGTTATCAGGAATAAAATTGAAATGAGAAGTAATGTTTACTTCATTTAAATCATGAATTCCCCATAAAGTGCAAACACACATGTATATATGCGCGCACACGTTTGTGTGCACGCACGTACACATACAGCTGGTTGTGGTGAAGGAATAATATGTATGGGAGGAAATATTTAAAATTTCCTTGTGCATTAAAATATTTCACTTGGCAAAGAAGACACATTTAATGTTTATGGCTTCCAAATCAGCAGCCAATTGGCCAGAAATGTTTTTTTCCTCTGCTTTATTTTAATAAAGTTAAAAGTTTATCAAATTACATGGCTTGTGAGATTAAGTACATAGACACATTAGTAATCTTGTTTAACTCACATTAAAAATAATCAAGATATACCCTATTAAAATGCATTTTTTAAAAAAATGGAATTGAATGTTTAAAATATGCCACAATTTGAGTCAATATTTTAATTTGTATTAATTTATAAAAATAACAAAATGTCTTTAAATTTAGCACTATATAAGCATTGGACTTTTTCCCTTCAATCAAAAAAAATGAACTTCTGAAGACCAGGTGTTTCCAAAGGAATCCTTTATTGAAAGGGATTTTATCTCAACACTAAGCAAAGCAAGAATCTAAGATATCTCCAGGCATACGGTCATAGATAAAGGAAGTTAAAATCTCTCACCTTATTCAGATGTGGATTTAGTCAAACAAAGAACCAACAAGTTAATTCCCCCCTCCCCTTCTCTGGGAATGTATCTTAGCAGAGTTCTCAGGAGTGTCTTCCAGAACTGCAATTTTTATAGTTACTTCTCATCTTGTTACCTCTTCAAGAGATGACAGGTTTCTGGACATCTGGCTCCATTCTACCAGTTGTATGGAAGTTATACAGATTATATATGCAGTTATATATGCAAGTTATACAGAATCAATATAGGATTTAATATATTCAGGTTACATCAAAAAGGATTACTTGTATCAACTTCCCCCACCTTCTTCTTCCACTGCATTGCAGGTCTTGGCATGTTCAGGTCTTTTCCCATGTAAGATTGAGAGTATCTTTTTTTTTTTAATAAAGGTTTTATTTAAGTTTTCACAAAACATACAAATACAAAAATATTTTTTTGAGAACAGCGTGGCCCGGGTAATCACTTCTCCATTTAGACATAAACTCAATACATATTTATCTTACACATTCTAATCCATATCTTATATTTTCACAATTTTTTCAATACCCTTTCTTTACTTCCTATAGCCTTATTTTAAATTATCTCATTCCTTTCTTAATTCAATTACATATCTTTTTCTAATTTTTAAAATCTTTCTAATCAATGTTTTTATACTTACATCTGTCCTGTTTACAATTTCATATTATCTTTTCCCATAAAACAAATTTTCTCTTGTAATTACTAGACTGGAGTGTAACACCTTTGTATCTTTTTTCAAATCTTATTTAAAAAGTATATATGTATATATATATATGTGTATATATGTATAACAATAGTAAATGGAATAATTATTCTATTCAAGTACAGCTCTGCCATTAATATTAATAACAATCTTTTACATTTCTATTTCTTTTAACAAACATTACCTAGTAATATCAGTTGTCTTTCACTTTAATCATCTATATTTCATATTTTACTTATTACTGTCTTTAAATAAAAAACCAAACAATAGTTATTAACAGTAGTCAATAAAGTTATTATTCTTATTCAAGTTCATCTTATCAACTGATAAAAATCTTCCATGTTTCTTTTCAGTTTTTTTTAACCACTCTTTTTAAATCATTGAGCCTTATTCTCTTTACAAATATTTCACTACACATCAATAGAAACTTTTTCTATCACTTTAATCATCTAACATATTACAATGCTATCCCATGCACCCTTGCAGAAACTTCTCAAGTTAAATTTTAACCATTGTCTCTGTGTCTTTTAAATAGGTTTATACCTTTAATTCTTGTGTTTTTCCTGTACCTCTATATTTTGTTCCTGTCTTTTGTAGCTTCTTTTCCTTTCCCTCTTCCCTCTTTTCTTCTCTCTCCCCTTTTTATTGCCTTTTCTATCTGATTCTCCGTTCTGTGATCCTCCCTTCTGCTTCTTCCTGATATTATAATTATTTTGCAAATTACTCTTTTTTGTTGTTGTTGCTTCAGTAATTAAGTTTTTAACTCCCTTTCCCCACTTTCCCTTGTTTTCCCAAAAATTGCTTGATCATTAAAGATGGCTTCTTCGTTGTCCCGCCCTTCTTGATCTGCCAGCGTTTCTTGTTGTTTTCATAGTTCAAGATCTCCATTTCTAAAAATTGAAATACGAAGCCAAAAGATCCTCTTCCATCTTGTGCTTCTTTTTGTTCTTTAAGACTCATTTTTAATTCTTCAAGGAGTGATGCTATTTTAAAAAAAATTAAACACAACCCCCAATTGATTTTATTTTATTTCATTAGGATCCTCCATCCAAAGTTCCAGGAATCATCCAATAATCCACAACTGTTTCTTGCTTCTTTTCTCACTTTCTCTTTCCAGAGGCTTTGTTCTCTTGTCACAAAATTTCAGCTTCAATGTATCTTTTGCAAGCCTTGTTAAAATTCCACTATCAATTTTTTTTTAAGTTCCAGGTGGTCTCCATTTTCCAGATTCCACTCTCTTTTTTCCTTTTTCCCTCCACTGCTTTCTTTCTTTTTTTAAAATAAAGTTTTTAAATTATCCAAGAATCTTTATCCCTTTGACACTTTATTTTCAGCTCAAAATAGCCTATTAATGTCAAAGTGGATTAGTATCAATTTCTTATTCAAAGTTCTTCTTCTTAATGTTCCAAGTCAGTTAAAACTGTCAATGTTAGAGGAAAAAAAGCCAATTCCGTTTCCTTTCCTTTTCGCAGCTTAAAATCTTTTTTAGGAATAGTATTAGTCTTTAAAATTCAGATTCCAGGTACCTAAAATAGATGTTCTCCATTCAACCCGATCAGTCAAACTTTCACCTTTAAACTTCCTCCTGCACAATTTTGTCTGGTCTGGTTCTTCTTTGAGGTGACCATTTCTGACCACTGCTGCAACCGCCTTTGGGAAAGGGAGTAATGGCCAGCCGAGGAGGAGAGATGTGGCTCTCCTCAACCCTGCTGACAGCTCCGCCTTCTTTACCACCTTTACGGGGTGGCTTAAGCCCTAAATCCAGGTGGCTCGTGGCACTCCAGCAGTGAGCACGGATTAAAACCGCAGACAATCGCGATTTCGGTCCGTCACCAAAGAAGCCCAAACCGGAAGTCCAAGATTGAGAATATCTTGGTGGTGTTTCGATGAGGTCCCACTCGCCATCTTCAGGCTGGTGCTTTCGGCTTTGGGTCTCATGTTGTAAAGATGTCACAACAATAGAACTCAGAAGGTGACACAGCCCGTGACCCAGGTCATTACGACCCAGGAGATTACAGCACAAGTTGCAGGATGTCAAAACAATAGAACTCAGAAGATCATCACACAGCCCATTACTCAGGTCGTTACAACACAGGAGGCTGATAGACACACAGCCAATATCTCAGCCACACATGTTCTTACGAAAAAGCCAGCCAATCTGCAAACATCAACTCCATCAACCAATCAAGAAATGACAACACAGTCAACCTCCCCACCAGTTTATATAGGGAGACGGCAGCTCCAATTATGCTTTGCTCGGACAAGCATGAAGCCGAAAGCACCAGCCTGAAGGTGGGGAGTGGGATCTCATCGAAACATTGCCAAGATGCTCTCAATTTTACATGGGAAAAGAACCGGACACCCTGCATATCTGTACCCGTGAAAATCTATGAAAACATACATATCTATATATATCTATATTGTCTCATATGTGTATATTTTGAAAGTTGAAGCATTCTGTACCAGAAAATAAGGAAAATTTATATTATGTCTGATTATATCTCATATTAATGAGAGCAGATATAATGAGAATGTAAAAGTAAAAATTTGAGGCTGTATGTTACTTTATTCTACCATACCAGAGTCAAAAATGAATGCATTTTATAATTTCAATCCAAAAGACAAGAGTTTACGATAAGTTTCACAGTGTTCTTTTGCGGCTGAAATATGAGATTTTTTATTAGTTGTGGTTATACGATTTTTTGGGGGAGGGGTATTTTATATATGTTATTTAGGGTAGCAATTATTTAGGTTGAGTGGCTATATAAATTTTCTAAATCAGTAAATAAACCAGTCCAGCAAAAGCTTACATATAGTAGACATGAGTAATAAGTAGTATGAAGTTAATAAATAAAGATTAGATGTGGATGAGAAATAGCATTCAGGCAATAGAGGTTTGGTTATGTTGTCCTCAACAGTCATTTTGTGAATAAGAAACTTAACCAGTAGCTATTTTCCTCATCATGCTCTGAGAAAGATTCAGGATCCTTGCCCTGGAAACAAATAGCTGTAGCATATTGAACAAGTTTGGCTTTCTTTTTATTTATTATATATCTTCAAAAAGTACATTGCCATGTGAAGAATCGCCTTTCTAATATTATGCAGTTTGTTCAGGAATGTTTATTTCAATAGCTAATATTCTTGACAATGCTGTTTTGTTGCAGCAAAAAAAGAAAACAAAGACATTCAATCCACCAACTCGTAGAAACTGGGAAAGTAATTATTTTGGGATGCCCCTACAAGATCTGGTTACACCTGAAAAATCTATTCCTCTCTTTGTTGAGAAGTGTGTGCAGTTTATTGAAGATACAGGTGAGAAATTATATTTAAATATTTATTCTTGCTGTTACATAATTCTGAAAGTCTTACTTGTCCCTCATTTAGAACTTTATATTGTTTTCATAAATAATAATGTGAATTAAATATTATTTATATTGATCTATTTATGAGAAAAATATCAAGTATTTACTGGAAGAATTTTTTTACTATGTAAGTGACTTCCATCCTTCAATGTTTTCTTCCTTTTCCCAAAGGTCTGTGTACTGAAGGTCTCTATCGTGTTAGTGGTAATAAAACAGATCAAGACAATATTCAAAAGCAATTTGATCAAGGTAATGGGGATCTTTTTTATGATTACATAGCTATAACTATGTAGTGTTATACATACATACATTACATATCACTTTGTAATGTTATTTTAGTACAGTGTTTAAAACACTGTGATACTATCTTTGTAGAAGCTAATCAGAGAAAACTAATAACATGAATATATTAATTCAGTGTATAATACTTTATTTTACTCAATTCCAAAGCCTCTTTTTCTGCACAATGTCTCTTAAAGCCCATGAGATTTATAATAAAAATAAACTTGTTTGTGGCACTCCTTTTTGAATCCCAAATAATCAAATATTACATTGCTCAAATTTAGGGTTTGGAATACTTTTGAAAATGGTGATTGGATGTGCAAAGCTTTCATAAGGTGAAATGTTCCTTTTCCAGCCTTTTAAGTTCTTTAATTTTAGAAAATATAGCCCACCACTTTTTTTATTGCAGTGATGGACACCATTTTACAAAATGCAGTAGATTCATGTGGTTCATTTGTAGGCTTGAGTTGCAACCCCTGACCCAATATATACAATAAACCAATAAAATCACAAGAATTTATTTAGAAAAACAACACCAAAAATCGTACCAATCAAAGCCAAAAAAAGTATTAAGTGTTATATGAAATATATTTTAATATAAAATCTGGGTTCATATGTTATCTGAAAATTCGATCACTTGTTATATGTTACTCGAATCATAATACAATGAAATGGCAATAAAAGAAGAGCCAAAACCAATTCATAGCTTTCTTTAGACCCATGATGGCTAACCTATGGCATGTGTGCCGGAAGTGGCATGCAGAGCCATCTCTGCGGGCACGTGAGCCGTTGCCCCAGCTCAGTTCCACTGCATATGCACATGTGCCTCCCACCAGCCAGCTGATTTTTTTATATCTGCCATGCATGCGTGGGGGGCTGGGTACATGTATGTATATGCACAGTGGGTGGGGGAGCATGGGGAGGTTCCATGTGCAGGTGGCAGGGGAGCACGGTGAGTCCTGCACGCATGCACATGGTGGGGGGAGCAGGAGGGGTTGCACATGCATTGCATTATGGCTGCAGGCAGGCATGCACACTGTTGTGTGTACACACGCACTTTTGACACACAAAGACAAAAAGTTAGCGATCACTGCTTTAGACAGGCATGTTCTTTTCTGTTCTGTTGTAATAAGTTTCATATAGTCAGAAGAATCTTTCATTTTTTTGAGCTTTCACTATACTTTAGCCTCAGAAGCCAAAGAATGCAGAAGCTTACTGTATATACTCGCGTATAAGCCGACTCTAAAACTAAAAAAAAAAATTATCAAATTAGGGGGTCGGCTTATACGCGCATAAATCACACAAACGAACTGACATCACGCCACTTCTCAGATCACGCAATATCATCGACATTACCATTCAGTCATACATACAGCCATAAAAATTGAGACTGCACTAAATAAAGTTAATTCCGACAAACTACAACTCAATTTCAATATTAATTTTAACTGTACCTCAAATAAAATGCAACATAATTATGTCTAATTAAGCACATATTTTTTTACTCTGGACGCCTCCATTTTGCTTTTTCTATCACTGGATCATAACACGCTTGTGATTGGTTAGTCATTCACGTGACCGCTTTCGTGTTTGCGATCGTCACGTACAACATCAGAGTCTTTACATACCGGGTAATTAACTCAATATTGTTTCCTACACAAATGCTTTGATAATGAACCTTCATCAGTGCATTCATATTGATACTCTTTTGTTATTAGCCCAAACAACACACCATGGTATTTGGCGGTCGGCTTATATGCGAGTTTTTGCAAAATTCCTCATTTTGGGGCAGTTTTTTAAGGGTCAGCTTATACGCGAGATCGGCTTATATGCGAGTATATACGGTAACTTTCTTCTTCCCCTCCCACATACCAGGCCTGGCATCTCTTCTCCCCTGCCCTCCCTAGAGAAATAAAACAGTTGCTTAAGTGACTACATCTCTGCTTAGCACCTAAAAGGTGACAAGAATAATCAGTTTTACAACTCTGGCTTTTGTTTGCCTTCTAACCACACTCTTGAATGGTCACCTCAGTGCTGGATAATGAACTAGAAGAGAAATTAATGTTTATATTTGTATCCATTGGAGAGAAAGGGATTAGAAGACAATAAGCAGGCACACAATGAAGAATACACATTGAAAGCAATGTGCTATTTGGTGCTGGCAACTGTAAGTCCCAACCCCTTCTGAGTGAAAGTTTTCCTCAAAGCAAACTTGGCATGCCCTTATCTCCTCCGTCCCCACTGACACCTAAGTTGCTCTGTCACTTCTCTACCCTCTCCCCCCTGCACATGTCAATAGCAATTCCTTTTCTCCCTAAAAAAGAAGGGTCCCAACAAGCCACCAAGGAGGGATCTGTAGCCAATGACACCCCCCCCCCACAGAAGAGAGATTGGAGACAGGATTAAACGAGTATAGTAAGTGGACACACAATGGGAGATATACCAGCTATACTGTGTTGCTTTCATTATGTATTCCCTGTTATGTACCTGCTTATTCTTTTTTAATCACTTCTTCAGTCTCTCCATTCTTCAAGGGGTGATGTGAGAGAAAAGCAACAGGTCAGACATGGAATGCCATGTTAACTATAATGGCAATTAGATGACTAATAGGCCATGTGAATGTCATAAGTTGTAAATTGGTTGTAAAGTTGTTTTTTCAACACTATTGTATCTTTGCTCTACAAATGAGTTGTCAGTATTTGAGGACTATCTGTAATTCGGAGAAAAATAGATTAAAAATGGTAATTCATAAGCCTAATAAAAATCTTAGAACAAGAAAGAATACCTAGAGGAACTAGATGTCAGTATATACATGTAAAACAGTAGACAGTTTTTGGTCCTGTGCTCATTAATTAGTTAAACATTTCCTTCATTAATCAGATTTGTATCTGATACAAAATTGTATGGGGCAACTAATCCTTTAGCAATCTTAATAATTTTGAAAAATAAGAATGGATTTTAGCAGAGAAATGCAATTTTTTTCACATAATAAACATGAAACCCATTGATACAGGAAGGGGTTTAGTAGTAATACTTGTGAAATATATTTTAATTTGAAAATTAATATTTGTTTTGTGTTTATAGTGAATGAATTCTCTTGAGAAACGTATAGTAGAATTTTTTGCATTCCTAATACATTGTTTCATACTGCTTTGTAGATCATAATATTAATCTGGAATCTATGGATGTAACAGTAAATGCTGTGGCAGGAGCTCTTAAAGCTTTCTTTGCAGATCTCCCAGATCCTTTAATTCCTTATTCACTGCATCCAGAATTAGTTGAAGCATCAAGTAAGTAATTTCTTTTTTCTTCTCATAGAATACATGTTATGGATAACCATTTTTTATATCTTACCTACTATATTCTGTATTGGGTTATTCATTTCAATCTGTTTGGTACCTTTCGAGGATTTCACAGATTTATCAAGTTTTTTTTCTTATATTTCTCATTTTAGGACTTCTTTTGTATGCCTTTATAGTTAGGTAATATCCCAAGTAATCACAGAAAGCTTCACATACAAACTTTGGATTAATTAATCCTTCTACTCTAAACATTATCTTGCCTTCTTATATTTTATTATTTGTATTTTTATTATACCATACGAAACTAAACTAGTGAACTCTACCTATTTAAAGGGTGAAACCAAACTTCTCTGCCCACCAATGGAATGCACTTTATTGATAGCATAATTGTACTATTGTTCTGAAGTCTTCCACAGACCCTGCACACCTCCAGAGGATTGTCACTCATGGAGGCAGAAGAGGAAAAATTAACAATTTTTTCACATACATTTATTGAATAGAAAATTAACTAAAATGTTACTTAGATTCTTTTCTTCAAATATTTAGCCACTCATCAGTTTTTCTACTGCTCCCTACACATGAGAAACACTTAATGACTGGCTATTTCATAAACATAGGTTAACATTCCTCATAAGTGTCCCAGAACATATTAGGTCCCAAAAGTAGAAACAGTGCTTATTGTTTTGACATTTTGTTTTTATTTTTACAGAAATTCTTGATAAGACTGAAAGGCTATATGAATTAAAGGAAATTGTGAAGAAATTCCATCCAGTGAATTATGAAGTGTTCAAATATGTAATAACTCATCTGAACAGGTATTTTTTTTGCCAAATATCAATTGCAGATTGATTCATTAATATTTGTCAGAAAGATTAATCATATTAATTTGCGATGCATAAAGATGCTTGCATGAAACATTAAGTCCTCTTGTGCAAGATGGTCGATAAACAAATGTAATAACAATTAAACCCTAAATTAGAAAGATCTATAAACGCCTTATCCATATTTCTGTAGCAGTTGGGTATTACATTGTTGTTCATTGATGTAAAGCAGGGGTGTTAAACTGAAGGTCCGAGGGCTATATCTGGCCTGCAGGGTGCTTAGATCCGGCCCAGGGACCATCCTGGAAATAGCAAAAAACTGGCCTGCGGTGCCTCTGCAAGTGAAAACAGCTCGTGAGGGCTGTGTGTGGTACTCATGAGCTCTGTTTTCACTGACAGAGGGTTGCAGGAGGCTGTCGCAACCAAAAATAGAGCTCAGGAGCCCATTTTCGCTAAGGCCACTACAGGTGCCCCCCCAACACAAGTGAGTCATGCTCTCAAGGTCAACCACAAACCTGATGCATCCCTCCCTCAATGAAATCGAGTTTGACACCCCTGATGCAAGGCATCATTAAATGAAATGTTTTAATGAATTGGTGGGATGGTGTAGCAATACAAAACTGCCTACATTTATATGAATGTGAAACTCTTACTTACCCACCCACCAATAGATTGAGAGAGTTGATAAGAAGTAGAGGTGCTCTTATTAGTAATAGCACCTGTTGTGGGAAATTTCTTCTAAGAGATGTACATCTCTTAGAGTTTTCTTCCCATGCTGGCTTAAAAATTCTGTAATTTATATCTTGTAAAATTCCAGTGGAGTGTTTTTGCCAGAAACTGGATGTAAACACCAGAAATTGGCAAAAAAACCCCAACAATTGAAAATCATGGTTATATGATTGGGATGCTACAAATGGGCATAAAAGTAAGGTGGTTGCCAAACACCCACAATATGATCACAGGTTTGTGTGCGGCTGTTGGAACTTCAAAATTAGGTTGTAAGTACCTTTTTGGAGGATCCATCACACTTTGACTATTAAGCAAAGAGTACCTGTAACCTGGCCTTGGTCATTGCTACAGACAGCTTTCACACCTCTCAGTGCAGACCTCGGTAAGGAATAGACACCCATAATATCTGTGGGTTTACTTCTGATTGTGTAGGCACCTCGTTGAATTTAAACCACTGTTATAATATAGGCATTTTATTTAAATCTGTGTATAAAAGTGACTGTGAAATAGATTAAATGTTCATTATTATTGTGGTCATAATGGTAGAATCGAACTTGAGACTGATTGTTGTTTTCTTCAACAACTTTGGCACTAGTGCATTTGTATGAAGAACTTACACAATCCATTTTCTCTATTTTAATAGACTGTAGATCTTTTTATTTTTTCTATTCCATGCAGAGAAATAGAGTAAGGAATTCTGAGGTATTTATGCCTGTTTTCTTGTATTATAAAAATAATCATATGACTGAGGCTTGTTTGTTGTTGCATTATGTTCAAGATATAATGCCTAAAAGCTGCTGAATATGTTAACTGTAATGCTGTGTAACATTTTCAGGTATTTTCAATCAAATATTAACTCTTCAATACATTTATTCATATTATAGAGTTAGTCAACAGAGCAGAAACAACCTAATGACTGCAGATAACTTATCAATATGTTTTTGGCCTACTTTGATGAGACCTGACTTTGAAAACAGAGAATTCCTGTCAACCACCAAAATCCTTCAGTCAGTAATAGAAACAGTCATTCAACAATGCCAGTTTTTCTTCTATGGTGGAGAAATTTCAGAAATGTCTGACAATGTAGCACATCAGCTTCCAGGTTCAAATCCAGTACAGATTTTACCACTACAATTACCACCACCTCTACAACCTCAGCTAATACAACCACAGTTGCAAGCAGATCCTCTTGGAATTATTTAAATAAAACAACTGACAAAATGATTTGTCAAGAGCTTGGCAATGGATACAGAGGAAACCTGGATGTGCATGTTTCAAGATACAATGACAATTTCATTATGAAAGAATTTGAACCTAAACTATTTTTGTTTGTAGTCACTCTATCCACCTTGTTCATAACACTGCAGGTCAAAATTATGTGATTAGCATGACTGGAGAGATTTAATTTTTTAAATCATAAATAACTAAAGTGCAAAGCTGCTGTTGCATGAACATTTACGCAATCACTATCATTTCTGTGACAGTTTGTCACAATATATTGTGAATAAAACTTTTCTATAGAAATGTTATGATTAAATGAATCATTTATGGAACACTCAATATTTGCAGCCTGCTTTAGGGCTGTTTTTGTTATTTAATTGTCTCCCCTCCCCATCAGTTTCATACCAATTTAGTCCTATTCTAGATGTAAAATACAACCATGACTTATTTAGAAATTATGAACTACTTATACTACATTGCAACATATTTTGGAAAAACAAACTGCACTGTTATAAATGCCACATTCCCATACATTTTTTCTCTTAAACCTGTGGATATTTTTTGTTGAGGGCTTTAGAATTTTTTTCTTGTAGCACAATACCAAGGACATGCTTATTGTAAAAGTGAGTTAAGCACTGTGCAAATATGTTATGATCATCTACTTTTCCCTTAATTTGCATTAATTAATGAAACTTTTTATAATACTGTTAATTCTGTAAACTGCATGTTTCAAAGATCATTGAAGGTCTTGTAAGCCTAATATATTTTCTATATTTTAATTTTTCCCACTAGAAAATTCATTTAGTGTAGAGAAAATAATTTGATGATTTCATATAAGGCTGTATAACTTTTCGTACATAAATGAGAACTTTGCTTTAGTGTGAACTTGCTAAACCAAACCAAATCTAGACCATAAATTTAACATATACGCTATGTCTATTTTTCTGTGACCCTCTAAAGGTATAAAAAGCATTGCTAATATATAGCAACAAATAATTTGGGTACTGAAGCATCTAAATTTGTATATAAAAAGGTATCTCTGTTCATTTTTTTCCCTGTGAGCTGTTGTATTATATTTTCAAAATAACTTTTGCACCATTTAAAATTATTTTCCTTTTTTATACTGGTACAAATATCTCTCTTAAAGAATGCTGCTTAATTTTTAAACATTCTTAATAGTTGATAGTTAATAAATGTGATGAAAGACTAATTATGAAAAAAATAGGACAGTTTAAAATATTTGAATTGGTTCAGATTTCTGTTCACAAATAGAAGGGTTTCTTTCATCTATACAAGTGATTCTGTGGAGAGATCCCAACTTACACAGATTTCTAATGCCCCTAAACAGATCATTTTCCATCTCTGGAATCTTTAGAGAGGGAGAATGATTAAAAGTTGGCCCATAAGCAGAATGAAATTTGCATTCAGGTCTAAATTTTCCTTACCAACGTTTTTTTTTATCTGCAAAATATTTTTCTTAAAAATAAGCTTTAGAAAAAAAAACATTGCAATATCTGAACTAGTTGGGAGATTTTATTAACACTGTTGTCATCTCATTGTTTACTATCAGTTGCAGTATGTAGAACATTTTTGAATACTAAGTTAATTTGATTTTGATTTTAAAAACTTTTTAAAGGTTCTTATGGGCTTTGGCCTTCTGAAATAAAAATTGCCTTTTTCGTTATGTCCTAGGTATTGTACTTAGAGTTATGACTTACATTACCATTATACTTAAGATACCATAACCCAGGCTGCTGTTAAAATATTTGTATATTATAAATTACCTTGATATTTGTGTTATATTCTTGCAAGTAATTATCTTTTCTACAAAAGCAAATGCTCTATTCCAATTCAAAGCACACAGGATATAAATACAATAATAAAAATTGTCCTGTAAATGTAGTAGCATTAATTTGTTTTACATCATCTGCTGTTTAAATAGCTTTTATTTATAGCCATTAGTTTAACAGAGTCATTTTAAGAAGAAAATAAATTGCAAGCATTTTGTAAATGATTTCTAGGTTGCTAAAGAATTTATTTTTCTACTATAGATGGTATGACAAAAGCATCAAACTGTACAGGAAAAACCATGTATTCCTTTTGCAGACAGGCTTAAATTTCTTGGCCTTATTCCTTTAAAGTATTCTCCAGCACAATAACAATTGAAATTTTATTTCTGTTTAGAATTGTCTTTTTGTATTTTTAGTATGTCTTTCATTAATATACTCATATGGACAGTGTAGGCAATTTGCTTCAGTGCTGCTCTTCGCTATCTTTAAGGGTTTAAGGCTTCTTTAAGGTTTCTTGGTTATCTTCAGCATCCTTGTGCAGCAGGGCATATGTATATCTGTATCTGCATACCCCATTACTCAATGGCAGCATTTTGAATTCATAACTCCAATTTAAATCTGAATCATCTCCATAATTACAAGTTCCATTATAGCTTTTAAAAAACTCCTGTTGCTTGCCTTTTTTAATTCTGAAATTAAAATCTTTGGGATCCTTTTTGGAGCACTCACTCAGCAACATTTTTGGATCTGCTTTTGCTTTAACAGCTTCTCTGGGTGTTTGTATGCATTAATTTCCCCTAAAGCAGAATTGATAGGACTCAATAACAGGAAAATCCGTCAATGGGGTAGTTAAAAACTAGCTTCCTTGTAATAATTTGAGATTGTTACCATAGTGTAACAAAAAGACCTATGTATGATTGCTAGAAATCTCACAATTTAGCTCATTTATTTTAGCAAATGGAGTATTTCATTGTACCTTGTATCTTTTCTAAAGTTTCAAACGATGAACTACTAGTATTGTAAATCCAGACATTTTTAACAATGTGAATAGTGCTGGACAGTCAATTTGACCTGCATCCCTTACACTGACTTTCATTACATGTGTATGTTACTGAAATATATGTAACTAGGCTGCAGTCCTACACAGTTATCCTTATGTAACTCTGTTAAGATCAGTAAAATGGGTTGTAAACTTAAGTTGTAATCCTAAACTTAGTTATTAGGGAATACATCTTAACTGTGGTTAATATGCTGTTCTAAGCTTAATGCATAGAATAACATTTTATAAATATATTTAGTTACATGCAAAACACATTAAAACAGCAGTCATATCCACCTGCATAACAGTAAGTTCCATTGAACTCAGTAGCACTTATTTCCAAGAAGACGTGAGTGGCATTTTGTATAAAATGATTTAGAAATTATTTTTACATTACACTCAGACTTTAAGAATTTTGAAATAATGTAAATATAAGTATGCAACTTTAATGAAAAGCAGCATTTTCCAGTGTATGTTTTCTGCATTACTTGACTACTGGTTGCTAGAAACTACCATTGATTTGATTTGTTTTCAAAGTACTGGAGTTTAGTTTTATCTAAAACTGTAAAGTAATGAACTAATTGGACAAGTTAAATAAATCAGGCCTCCACTTTCATTGTGATTTCATTTTTTTTACAGTAACCAATATATTGGCTAAATCTATCCACAAACACTTAATTCCTTTTTATATAATCTTATCAAAGTTTACAAAATGCTGCAGTGAATTAAATATTGGTGAACTTTATCTGTATGCAGATTGCAATGAATAAAACATTAAGATGCCTGCTGTGTATAACATTCAGTTTTATATTCAACTTCAGAAGGGCCAAAGTGCTCCTTTTATCTCAAATACAGTAGTAAATTGTTTGGAATTGAGTTCAACAAAGTATAAGAGTTGTATTTAATTGGAATAGGTCATTGGCAGATGGAATTAGCCTTCCCATTTAGCCTCCTAAATGATGTAGAGAGGTTTAGAATTTGGGAACTAGCCAAAAACCTATAAGGTACACCCAAAAATGTTCAGTAAGCAAAATCTTTGCTGGGCAGTGTATTTGGTAATTTGCTTGGGGTCATGCTCAAGCCAGGAAAACCATGGAGATGTTGATTTTGCCAAATGTAAATTTTTTTAATTACTGATCTCTGGCTACCCATTAATGATTGTTCTTGTCAAGTATATACTTTGCTATTCTTAAAAGACCAATGAAGACTGCTCAATTTATTCAGCTGTAATATTAGGGGGGAGGTATTCCAGCAGAATGAATGGGCTGCTGCATGATGAAACGTTACCTTGACTCCTCCACCTCCATCAAAAATGTTAATTGAAGCCTCCAACCATCAAAAGCTATCAACATTTAATGAAGGTCTTTTTTGAGTTAAGGTATCAGAATGATAACATGGAAATGGAGCAATAAATAATCTGCAAAAGTCATGTAACAGCCATATTAGGTATTTCTAAGGAATATAAAATGAAAATGAAAAACTTGACAGGATTAATCTTACATGCAGCTCTGAGGATTTTTCTTTCTCCAAAAAGAGTTTATTGGTCATGCTAAATAATCTAAAGAAAATAATAATACAAATGAAGCATTGCTGATACTTTTATATGTAAATTCAGAGATGTGAAAATATTTTTTTTTGAGTGACAATTGCATGAAACAATCTGCTTTCTATATAGGGCTAATGTATTTTAACATGCCCTAAAATCTAGCAAAGTAGTGGAATTCACTATACAGGGCAAACATTCAGAGTTTGATAAAGCTGAGAATCTTGGGAAAAAAAGCCCCCACCATAGAATAGATACTGTTTGTCAAACAGTGACAGATGGTGGGTAGCATGGCAAACTGAATGAGTTACATATTTTTAGTTGTTTCAAGATGGGTTTAAATTGTCTCTTGCCTCCAGATCTTTGTAATAAAGGGATGAATATATTATCATCTCAGAAGAGTATAAATTGTGCTTTTTAAAAAAGGAGTCCTTTATCTTTTAGATTAATCATGATGCAACTTGTGAGCCAAATCTTCTCTCTGGGATAAATATTTTTAAATAGATATTTAAAAAATCTTAACTGATTGAATAGACTTTTATTTTCTCTTGTTACCTATCCAGTCCTATTGCAAAAATGCATTTGACTGGTAATGTAATCAATAAAATCACTTGAATGCTTATATCATGCCAGTCAGTCAAAGTTGCCTTCCTATTCATATGATGGCGCAAAATACGACTAGTGGGTGAAGCCTGTTCCTTTCCAGATGAACCTATGATATTTTACAGGGACTATAGCCAGTGACTATAGAATAGACAATAAAGAATTAACTTACATAGGAGAAAATTCATGTTTGTAACTGGTGAAGATGAAAAAGGTACCCTGGTATTTCTTGAAATGATAGGACATCCTTTCTAAGGGTCTGATTCTACCTGGATCCAGAATAGTTATAATTATGCACCTGGAAATACAAACTAAATAGTTTTCTAATTCTGAAGAATTTGTGGCATCAACAGTACATGAATCCTAGAAGTGGATTCTGAAGAGGGGCAATCGAAATTAAAATATTAGGTAGGTGGACTTTGTCTTCCTGGATGGATGAGGTATCTATCTGGCTACCTACATATATAAGGTCATCTAGAATCACTTTGTGCGTGTGTGTTGGAGATCTTATAACTAAATAAAATCAATTGTTTCCTCAGAAATTCAAACCTCTCGCCCTTGGTGATTCACTGTCTTTATTGGGATCTACTCTAGATTCTCATGGATTTAACTACTACCAAATAGGTTCCCATTAATACCCTCACCTGAAAGACAGTTTCTGGTAGTTCTAATCATAGTTAGAAATACTCAACTATGTGACAATGTATGTATACACACCGGTACCAAGAACAGATCTATGCCTGATCTCCTTCAACAGTTCTAAATTCCTTTCAACACAAGAGAATATGCTTCCTAATTTATGCCCAGACTCTCCCCATGCTAGAGAATGAGGCATGTAAAAGCTAGATGCATTCAGAACTCTTAAGGCTGGATCTCAAACTTATTTCACTGGTGCTGATGGCTGATAACTTATTTGTCTCCTTCAAAGGAAAAAAGGGAGATGAATTACATAATCAAGCATCAGCGGGTGAGTCAGAATGTATTGCTTTGGTTTAACCAGCTAGCATCACAACATCTTCATTGTCCTAAACATTGACATTTCATATTATTGTGCTTCTCACAAGATAGCTGTCTAGATCACAATAGCCTTTAGTAAAAGTTTTTGAAGTTCACTATTTTACATTTGATACAGCAATATTCTAGATTAAGGAACATTAAAAATGTACATAGACTTTAGTAGGCAATAAATACGTTGCTGGAAATTAAGCACTATATTAGTATAAAATGTCAACATTTTAGGTATAAACTAACATTCTTGTTAGTCATTAATACATTCTTAATAGTTGGAAGAGGCAATAGTTTTTCACTTTGTCATTTTGAAAAAAATGGGAAACACTAAAAAGTTTTATTGGATTACTTCTATCTGAAAATTGTGATTATTATAATCTCTTAATTAAAATGTATCCATTACTGCAAGAGCTAATTGAAAATACAAAGCTACAGCCAGGAATATGATGCTCTCTGACTTTGTAGAAGTATCTCAATGTTGTAGGTTATATTGCCATTCTAGGCCTCCATATCTTCAAATGAAATCTACCTCAAAGCATAACAGTTCAAGTAGTTCACTGGTGTCAAACTTGCCACATCACATTGCATCATGTGACATTTCATGATGTTTTACCCATTCACGGAGCTGGGGTGGGCATGGCCTGTGCCCATGGGCCACCAGTTTGACACCCCTGAAGTAGTTGTTCCAATGAAAATGCAGGTTTTTGCCAACAGTTTGATTATGGCTTATTACTGGCTACTTATTAATAGACATCAGCTGAACCCCAACAACATCTATTGTCTTCCCTTTCAAGGACAGAACAGTGAGTCCTTTTGGTCTCATGATTATGACTGGATTGCTTGCACCTCAGTTTTCTCCAACAGTTGAGCTATCATTGGGGCAAGCTGTCCCTGCAAGTTCATTTAAATTTTAAAGCAGTTTCCAGAGCAGGAATTAACCACAGAGATCTTTTAAAAACACAGAGATCTTTAATACAGTATTTTTCTCTTTTCCGTAATTGACTCAAAACAGTATAATCTTCCACCAGCAGGCTATTAGAATCCCTCTTAATCTTTTTATAAGATGGGCTATATTCTTATCAATTGACTCATTCACTGAGATCAACATTTCTAAATCAATCCAAAAGTTAATGATTCCAGGTCTATCAAATTAGTGACAAAAAATACATTAAGCTACAACATCCCCTCCAAAAAACACCCATCTTGAAATGGTAACCATTCATTGTAACACAAACATCAGAGATCTGAAAATTAATCCTACAATCATAAGGTTTCTGGTGTAGATCAGCTCTTTACAGAAGCCTTCTGTAAATCAGGAATAATGGAGAAAATAGGCAGGAATATTAATATATTTAATACTAATCTAATATTTATTTATTTGTATGCTACCTTTATTATTTTTACAAATAACTCAGGGTGACAAACATATACAACACATCTTCCTCTTCACAACCTGTCAGGTATGCCGGGTTGAGAGAAACTGACTGGCCCAAAGTCACTCAAGATAGTTTTCATGATTAAGGCAGGACTTGAACTTAGGGTCATCCACTTTTAAGCATGGTTCCTTAACCATTAGATCAAACTAGTTCTCTTATGTTAGATAGCTGTATTAGATTAGATAAATCATATCTTTTCAATTAGATACAAAAATAATAAAATAATTTTGACTGCTAAAAAATCAGTTTAATGGCTGTAAGTTAGATATTACTGTTGATCATTCAGAAAAACAAAATTTCTGCTCCACCTGTAAAATAGTTAAATTGAATTTATGATTAAAATATTTAATATTGCTCCTCATCCCACATGTTCTACCTCTCAGTGCTGGCTGGGGAATTATGGGAGTCAAAGTCTACAAATCTTAAAGTTGCCAAGGATCCCTGCTATAAATCAATAGATCCAATGGAACAATACATTAGTAATTGGGGCTAAAGCAGTCTTTGCTGTGATAGCAGCACTTTTCTCCTAAATCCCTGGTTGATTTTGATATATGTTACACTTTTTTCCAGAGATTAAGTTCTACTTGTCCAAGTCATACATATTTTACAGTTATTATAAAATATGTATTTTCCTTTCCAAATGGCCTTATAAAATCCTGAGTGCCTGCAGAATATGAAGACTTTGGCTAACATTGGTATTTCAACTCTAGAACTAGCATTAAATGCCCCCAATCAGCAGGGCATTGCAGTTTTTTTTTTCTTAAAGAAATGGCAATTGTGATAGGAGAATATGCTTCCATTTTCCTGCCATTGGAATAATTCATTTTTTAAATCTCCGAGCAGAGAATTTCCAGGCCATTTTAAGAAACTTGGTCTTGTTTTCTTTTTCTTTTTTGTCTACCTGTGAGTTTTGGCCACATATTATTATCTTCAAATGCATTCCACATGATATATTTGTGCAATATTCATATAACTGAGTTGTTGATTAATATAAGTTCACAGAACCTACTTGTACAAATTTACTTCCCAACAGGCAAAAAAAATTGGAGATGAGGTTTTATCACTACTAGCAGCAGGCAGGAAGGAGCAAGAGCCAAAATAAAAATATTAAAAACAACAACACTGATATCTTTGTTCTAGTAAAGTAGAAAACAAATTTCACAGTCGCCTCATTTCTCCCTTATACTATGTGTTGAATTGTTATTTCTGATTACTAAAAGGATAGATATTCATGGAATGAAGGCAAAAGAAAAGTAAATCAAGTAATTGAATATCCAGATTCAGGAACTAACTTTAGTACTTATTTAGGAAACTGAGCTTGTCACAATTGTCTGCTTCCACTCAGCTTCTAAAGGCATGGGATCCCTGGACCCCCCTCTCTCTCTGTCTGTCTCTCAATCTTTCTAATAGGGTTTCCCTTGCAATTTCCCTGCTAAGTCCAGCTACAGAAGCAAATACAATATAACCAAGTAAAGACTGTAAGCATTGTATTTTTTTTCCTTTTTACATACTCTATCAACCCTGTGCCAAATGATGTGCCACATAATGCAGAAATGTATGACATTTGTGAGCCCAGGGCAGGCTTGAATCAATTTTGTTTAAAAGTGTACCCCCTCCAAAAAACAAACAAACAAAAAGCACCCACAACAACAGAAGGTCAAGCATCAAGGAAAAAGTATCTGAAATATTAAAATACAAAAGGAGAAGTTAGGTTGCTGAACAGTAGAAAATAAGGGTTCAAAATAAGGGATCAGTGTAGATCAGTGGTTCTCAAGCTGTGATCTGCCAACTCTTGGAGTGCTACAATGTCATCACAGGGAGGTCCACAAAGGCTTGAAGAAATGTTATGATTTAAATCTTGAGTTAAGTCTTGATGGTCCATAGTCATAAAAAGTATTTAAAGTGGGTTTGTGGTGATGAAAAGGTTGAGAACCATTGTAGATGAAAAATCAACATATGTTGTCAACTGCATACCAACCACCACTACAAATATTGGTGTTAAACTTTGAATCCCTGAACAGTTCTAAGCTTCCCCCATTACATGTCCCTTGGGGGATAAACCCTTCCAAAGAAATTTGACAGCCAGTCACTCAAAATCCTCCTGATTGCACTGAATTTATTTATCTAATTTATCCAGCCACTTATCTCATTGAAAGCAACTCTGGGCAGTATATAAATTGTGTCAACTCATTATTTGCAAGTAGGCGGAAGTTAGTGCTGTTTGGGAAAGAAGTCCAGAAAAAAGTTTTTTAAAAAGTTTTCTAACAGCCTCATTAGTATAATTTCTAAGCCCTCTTTGTAGCATTTGCAGAATACAAATGGCTGGGAAAGCTTCCATGGAGAGAAGATATCCAAGAAGCCTACCACTGTTAGCAGATGGTTTCTTGCCATTATATTAAAAGGTAATGTCCCTGACACAGTATAATAAGATTCTTTGGTTTTCAAGCATGGCAATTGACCAGGGGTGGGATTCAAATTTTTTAACAACCGGTTCTGTGGGCATGGCTTAGTTGATGGGCATAGCTTGGTGGTCATGTTTTTGGCTGGGCATGGCCAACTCAATATCACTCACATCGAAGCACACATCTCCTCACCTGGCCTCTCATGACTGTGGGGATGCTGCAACAGTTGTAAGTGTGAAACATGGTCATAAGTCACTTTTTTCAGTGCCATTGTAACTTTGAATGGTCACTCCACACAAGCAAAGTACCAGCAAAGGAGGGGGGAAAAAAACTCCAGAGAAGTTCCTGAGACAGGAAGTCTTGTCCTGCCAAGAATGTAATAAGGGTTAATGGAGGGGCAGTTTCCATAAGCAACACCAGAATGTTTCTTTCCTGCCTTCCTTACCAGATTAGGCCAGTAATTTCTTCTAACAACTGGTTATCTGATTATTCGAACTGCTTAGAATGTTAATAACCTGTTCTAGCGAATAGATGTGAACTGGTAGAATCCCACCCCTGCAATTGACCCAAAGAAACAAGGCAGTGGAGGCTTTTTTGCATTTTTACTATTTGCAACAAGTATTTACAACAGGTATATGTATGATACAATCCTGTCTTTTTACCTGGTGTTAGGTTTCCTCCCAAGTCTCTCTCTGACACTTTTCTTCTCGAACTTTCCTGTTAACTGTTTTATTTCCTACTTCTTCACTCTCCCTCCCTTCCCTGCTTCTGGGCTCATCCGAGAGTGAAAAGAAAGGAAAAGGCTGCATTTACTGCAGTGCGTTCGTTGCAGCTTGACTCCTTTATCTGGATCTGCTCAACTAATCATTTTTCCCTCCATACTGAGAAAAACCTCTCTCAGGGTCTTTTGGTTAGTGCTTCCCAGATGACAGCTGATTCCTTCATTCCCCTCCTGGGTCCTGCATGAAGATGTTGTCTCTCTGGGACTTCCCTCTCTCCTGTAGAATTTTCTTCCTGCTCCCTGGCCAGTTACCAACAATTGCTCTGCACACTCATGTAACTTCATTCTCCAATTTTTCTCCTCAGTCACTCTGTTTTGCTCAGTCTTTTTCTCGTTTCATCTTCCCTTCTTCTTACTCCAGTTTATGACCAGATCCCAGCAATTGAGGAAGCAAGTACCCCTCAATGCTCCAGTTTCCCCACACCTATTTACCAGACTGGACCAATGGCACTGTCTCTACATCACTCCACATCAGTCCTGGCTAGCAGTCAGGCCAGCACAGCTGCCCTTTAAGGCCTGCTATGAACTGCTTCTCCCTTTTTCTCTCTCCATTTGTGACTCCACACAGCTAGCCCAGCCCAGCTCATTACAAATCATATGCCACACTCTCTATATGTTATCAAGTGTAAGAAACCAGCCTAGTGTCCTTCTAGTTTGGTTAATAGAAGTGTAAATGTTTGTCAGCTGCTTTTCATCATCTTCCTGGAACTGAAAGGACCATTTAGGCCAGGGCTGTCAAACCCATGGGCTGGATGTGTCACATGCTGGTCATACCTACACCCGGTTTAGCAAAGGGGGAAAAAGTCCCAAGACATCATGTGATGCCTCTGTGACAAAGTGCGTTTGACATCCCTGATTTTGGCTGTCAAATTCAACCCCCTTCTCAGTGTAGGAATAGCAATTAAAGTATCCTCAACTGAAGCTGAGGTGCAGCCTCTGCTGGAATACATAACCAATGAAGGAGATCCTACTACCTTTCCAAATAGCAGGTTCTTTGTAAAACAACTGTGGCTGATGGAAATTGCTTCCCTCCCAATTATCAATTGGATTCTGCCTTCCTATTACTTGAATCTAAAGGTATGGGGCCCACTGGAAAGTGATACAAATTAGATGCTAAGAATAGATGAAAAATGAGGAGTTGGATCAAAGCAGCCTTTCTCCATTTCCAACAAAACCATGATAGGCAGTTTCAGTTCCACGCACAAAAAGAATATTGGGAAGAAAAGTATTATTATTATCATAGCATTATTTAACTGACTTTCAAGTTATCTAGTATTAGATTACTCACTCAGCATGCCTAAAATGTTTAGAAATATTTATCAAACTCATGTCAGAGAACAAAGTTTTTAGTGAGGAAATTATGATGTAAAATAAAAAGGCTTGCATGCAATTTTGTCTCATTTGCAATTTTCATGTGGAAATACATTTCTAATAAAATCTCACTAAGAAAGAAATGAATTATATTTGAATTATAAACTTTTACAGAAACATTAACCATTCAGTCATAAGCTGCATCATTAAAAAGCTTTAATATTTTGCCCATAGAAGAACCAATAGGACTCATAAATTCAGTACATAAATATTGAACTTGTACAATTTGTGTGATTTTACAAATCTAGGAAACAATGCTAGGACTTTCTGCATAGATATCATTTTTGCATACGTTTCACTTCTTTCTAAGAACTGATTCATGTTCCTTGGTATCTCTTCATTGTTTGATTTTATAATATATTCTGTTTTTAAAATATGCATACCTGGACTTTTTCCTCAAGCTTACATTTTTCCAATAGTCTATTTTCAATCCTCTCCGCTATTGCTCTACCCTGCCAAGTCACAACTCCTGTTTCTCAAATAAAAAGCCTACAAAATAGTTATTTCTGAATGTCATGTGCAATTTAGCAATTCATAAATTATGTCAAAGATGAGTGTAATTCCACATGTGTTTCTCCATTGGCCAAAGGAAATAAAATGCTTCACATTCTTTCTCGCATGAAGAAATCAAGTTGTGGGAGTATTTGCAGAACATGTTCCCTTTATGAAGGCCACCTGGCTGCCTTTCATCAAAACCAGAGGACATCCTTACTTAAAAAATAATATTGTTCATACACAGACTTGTGTGCTCACATACAAACATACACACACATACACACACATTTTTAAAAATAATTGCTTTGGGAAATTGTTGCAAAAATGGCCCAAATTTATTGATGTGTATAAATAGCAGATGAAGACTTAAACAACATAAATGGAATGCTCTGGAATCAGAATGAGATTGAATTTATTATGCCTAATCTTTTATTTATGAAGTATTTGCAAAAGCTGGCTGCATATTTAGACATGAAAGCTGCCAAGTAGTACAGAGCCATTATCATACCCGTTATTTCATCTTTGCATGTCAGTTTTCTGTGCTATGTTTTGAATGGCTGCTTTTGTTGTGTTTCCTGCAGGGAGTAGATCTTTGCGTGGGTATGTTTGCTTTGGAAAGTGTATGGTGAAACATATGCCAGTACTGTGTTTCATTTTGTTTTGTTTTACAAATGTCACTATCAAAGAGATAGCATACAAAGTCTTCTGCCTGAATCATGATTGGTGTACTGTTTCAGATACTTGGTTTCTGACAGTCACATACTTCATCAAAGTTTGTGTCTTTTGCATTTTTTATTTGTAAAAATCTCAATACTAAGAGAGTTTTGATTTGATAGACAGAGAAGTTTCATAATTCTGCCAATAACACACCCAAAAGTAAAAAGAGAATCTGTAATGATTTCTCATTCAGTCAGCCTGAGAAAGAATGTCAGAACATTAAGCATTATCTTTTGTAGGATACCAATTGTCCTTGATTTTCCAAAATAAGCTGAAGGCTTGGAAAAGCACATCTTAATTTTTTTATGAAAGGCAGGTCCATAATGAAAAAAACAAAGGATTTTCTACCTGAGTGAAAACATTTGGCAATTATTTCTGGCAAGATCACATCACACAACTTTCTTGTGATGCTGTGTTACTACAACATAACAAATAAACAACCCAATCAGGACATTTTAAAACTGAGTTATATGATTGTGGGGCAAATGCTTTTTTATATATTCATGAGGAGAATTCTGTTAATTTCTTTTCAATACTTGTTTTTGATCTCTAATCAAAAATTTATTTTTGGTTTATAAAAAACAGTTTTTTATAATTGTTTAATATTAAACAATAAAAAATAAGCTGTGTGACATGTATTTTTAGGCAGTGTCCTTATATGTGAGTCTTGCACATTATATTTTCTATTTTTTTTGTAGCCGATGGAATTGCAGGATAGCAACCACTAAATTTATGATATGGTTGAATCACAAATAAATTCAGTATACCAAATGCCAGCAGGAAGCTTAAGGCTTTTCACTTTAAGACTGTTCAAATATAACCAAACCATGTATTTGAAATAGCGTAATAACTACCATTTATATGAAGTTGAAAAACAAATATAAATTTCTAGGCACTTCTGTGTCATCGACAGCTCAAGGAAATTTGAAAACAAATCCACTTCTTTGTCAAAATTGCTTGAATATTCAGTTCCATCTTCTGTTAAAAAATGGAATAGTGGTTACCTGAAAATGAGTTACTTGAACTTTTAAATATTTACTTCATCAGCTTTGATTTCTTTTCCTTTCCCTGCATCTTAATTATCAACTCTTCCTATTCATATATCTCAACAGAGTTGTAATTGTGAATATACTCACAAGGGCTTGGGAGATTGCTATCCCTTAAAAATACCCTATAAATTCCAAATTTCAAAGTATTTCAACTATGCAATGCCTCTTGTTGAGTCCATCTTATCCTAATATTATATCCCTAAGTTTTTTTTTTAACAAATCAAAAAGCTGTTGTTCACAACAAAACCTGGAGTAGCAGGATTCATCATGTCAGTTAAGACAGTGATTCACATCTCTTTTGTTTTCTCAGAACTGGTGTGATTATGCAGATGTACAGGAATAATTTGTTTTCAGCAAGGAATGCTAATTTGTAAGAAAATTTTCCTCCCATTTTAAGCATGAATGGTGGGAGGTAAACACAAGTTTGAATTTAATTCCAAAGCACTAAAGATATCCAATTTGAAATGTTGGAAGTCCAGATATTTATAAAAAGAATATATCCATACTGTAAGAAATGTGCATTATAAAACTAGTGATACAGATTCCTTTTTCTGTCTAAATAGCTTTCTTTCTGTGCCAACTCAGAAAGCTCAAACTGCCCAAGGAGCTGCTGATACAGTCCTACAGAGGAATTATTGAGACTATCATATGCACCTCTATAACTGTCTGGTTTGGTTCCAACAGGAGAGACCCAGACTTCAGAAGATAATTAGGCCTGCAGAAAAAACAATTACTGCCCACCTGCCTTCAATCAAGAACCTATATACTGCATGAGTCAAAAAGAGGGCTGTGAAAATATTTACAGACCCCCTCACATCCTGGACATAAACTGTTTCAATTCCTTCCCTCAAAACAACGCTATAGAGCAGTGGTAGGCAACCTGGTCCCTAGGGGTTTTGTTCCCTACTTTATAAATCACCATTACTGTGGAACCGGTGGGCAGTTAGAAAATTTTACTACTAACAGAGATACAAAAGTGGGCGGGAGGTCTAAAAAGGTTGACTACCCCTGCTATAGAGCACTGCACACCAGAACAACTAGATACAAGAACAGTTTTTTCCCGAATGCCATCACTCTGCTAAACAAATAATTCGCTCAACACTGTCCAACTATTTACAAAGTCTGCATTACTATTATTACTAATCTTCTCATCACTCCTTATCACCCATGCCCTCCCACCTGTGACTGTATGACTGTAACTTTGTCACTTGTATTCTTATGATTTATATTGACTGTTTCCTAGCATGATTTGATTGCTTATTGTATCCTATGACTATCATGAAGTGTATCTTATGATTCTTGACAAATATATCTTATTTTTTTATGTATACTAAGAGTATTTGCACCAAGACAAATTTCTTTTGTGTCCAACCACACTTGGCCAATAAAGAATTCTATTCTATTCTAGCTGACCTCTTTTATATACAGATAGTTGGAGATAAAACAGGCTTATTAAAATGTGACATAATTTAGATGCTATCTTAAATTGCCCAAAAAAACTTTTGTATTAAAAAGTCCAATTGGAAACAGCTACCATTAGTTTCTTAAAATTTGGAATTAGATCATATTTTTAATAATTTTCTATCATACTCATTCTACCTAGACTTTAGATATTTTACTTCCTTGTACAACAACAATTTGTAATTACAATAGAGATGAAAAGTAACCAAACCTCACATTTATGATCTTTACAAATCTTTGAAGAAAGAAAAGCTGAAATAAGATAGTAAGCGCAGTCACAATTTCACTTAACAACCATTTTGACCAAGTTGCTCGTTCCAATTATGGCCTCTTAAGGGCTACCTGTATTGTTATTAAACCAAGAGTAATTTCAGTCTCTTCTAATGTAATTAATTAATTAATTAATTTAATTAATTTCTACAGCTGCCCATCTCAACCCAGTGACTCTGGGTGGGGAATCATTATAAAGTTATTTATATTATAATGAAATAATGGAACATAACTTATATGGTCCTCATTAAAAATGGTGTGGAATTATTATTTTTTTCATTTGAAATCAACATATCTAGTAATTTATTTTGTTAGCATTAGCATCATATTCCATTTTCTCCATTTATCAATAAATATTCAATCTTGATAAAGTACATCATACATTTTAGCAATTATTATATTCCTCACTTTACTGTATCATTTTAGGCATCTGATTTTAAATTTCCCTTAGTGAACTAATAAAATAATTCCAGGTCTTGATTATAATTGATGGGTGTTATTTTATTAATACTCTGAATAATTTTATTCTCAAAATTCTTGAATTAAATATTTTAACAATATTTTAACAAAAATTTTAACAAAAATTTGAATTTACTAGAATCATTCTGTACACTGTGGTAATATAAAAATTTATACGTAAATGTTGGGGACCACATAGCCGAATTCACCAGCTATTTGAACCTTCAGAAAGGTATTAATTAATCTTCTCAAAACAATAATTATATTCATTGTTGCTTTATCAAATCTCCACCTCCCTTTTTCAAAGCATGTTGATATATACAGTATTTCAACCCTCTGGAGATCCTCTAGATTTTTAATACTGTCAAGGTTCTGACTGACAATCCAACCAAACCAGTAAAGTCGAGACAGTCCAATCTCTTTAAGAAAATTTTATTGAGTACATCATTTCGGCACACATGAAAGCAAAACCAACTCTACCTATTTCCCAGGTTTTCACATGACTAAAGAATACATTCACATCTATTCACATTGATATGAATCACATTGTCCAATTAGGTGTTCTGGTGTCACTATCGCAACTCTGCCAAGTATTTGCCAAACATCTGTTGAGATGACTTGGTTCCCATGGGGTGATTTCTTGTTGTCATATAGGGCTAGCATTCCAAACCTTTTCCCTTACTCTGTAGCAGCTGAGAAATGAGAAAATGGCTGCAATAGCATAGGCATGTTTCAAAGTTGGCAGCTGAAGCCACTTATTCAGTCATAATACTTGAGAGCTGAATATGATTCCAAAGGAAACTCACTGTTTATTGGATACTTGCATGCTTTTATGTTCTTTTTGCTTTGCATTATATTGAATATTTGCAAGCTATCATTCTTCCATCCGTTCCATTATCTTTGAAAAGTATCATTCCCTTAGATAAAGGGTATTAGATAAAGGGTATCCAGGATTAGATTTTTGTATTGTTTTATTCTTTTTAATATTAGAAGCCACCCAGAGTTACCTCATGGTAAGATGGGAAGAAGACAAAATAAATAGATAAGTAAACAAACAAGCAAATAAATAAATAAACATCAGGTGACATCTACAGAAAAAACAATTTGGAAGATGGAGACAATGTATTCAACATTACAGTATTGATGTTATTTTTAGGCTGCTGAGGGACCAATCATACTATGCAATTACTATTTTTATATGATAATAAATGAAAAGGTTTAGTTGAAAAAAAATATGGCCTTTTGGGAAGTAAATATTGCACTTGTCTCCCTGGTTCTCTTTCTTGGTTTCCAAACAAATGTTTCTAAATGTACCAGTATGCTTCTTAGCTAAGTTTTGGTTACAAAAAACTTCAAAGAGGAATTAGGCATCTTGCCAGTTTCCCCAAGTCTAATGCTAGCAGCAAGATTCCTCAAGCTCCTAATGTGCTCTCCAATAAACTACATGGCTTTAGATCAAACACTAGTTTGTCTGAAAACAGCCCATCTGAAGAGATATTTTCTCTTTCTTTACCCACATCAAGAGTATTGGATGTGCAATCTTATTCTACAATTCATGAAACAATTTGCCTCATAGGATAAGCAAACTAATAGGTCTTCTTGTCTGTATCTGTTGACTAGGTGTCTATGCAGATGTCCTACTTGGCAAAGCAGAAACATGTTTGCATAGCACTGAGTGCCTGCTAAACAAGCATGGTGATTTGCAGTACAGTATCTGATTGTATTTTTTGAAGTATTTGTATTTGTCAGTTTCCTTTAAGGTCAAAGTTGTAAACAGATGGCTGAAGTTCAAGGTACTAAGAGATTTTAGATTTGTTTCTACTTAGCAGGGTGCTGTGCAAGACTCTTTTCTATGTTCAGTAGCTCAAGTACCTTTTTTAAAGACCAGGAAATATATAATGTCCAGTTCAGGCAATTAAACAACAGTTTGTCTTCAATGCATTACAGTAGTGCAGGACTGAAAGGTTGAATTTAGACTTGGAAGATTTAGATCCAAAGCCTATTCAGACACATAACTTACTGAATGACCTCAGTCCAGTTGTACTCTGGCTTTGTTAACACAACAGGCCAAAATCATACCATACTGAATTAACCCCATAACCAGAATTAGTATAACACATTGAACCATAAAATAACCACATAGGCTGAGTTGGCAGAATACAGGAACCTGAAACGATCCAATGACAATTTAGCTTAGCATATTATGGAAAGCTAATCAGATTCCTTTTTATTCCAATAACAAAAGTAAACAGAGGAACTTAAACATTGAAGTTGGTGGCTATAGCATGCAATAGGACACCCCCACCTTTTAAGATGCAATTCTTTTTGTTGTGATGCTCCTAGTGAAGAAAAGGCAGTGCTATTTTGATACATTCTTTTCCAACCAAAATATGGCTGCTATTTTCTGATCTTGTTGAAAAAAAATATGAAGTATTCATATGTTCTGTCATTTTATCCCAATGCTGACCAAACAAAAGCAAGCTTTCCTCTCCCTCTCTCTTCCCCCCACCTTTCCATTTCTGCCTAGAATCTTGAATCCTCTCTAGTACCCAATTTCTGAAATCACACCTGAAAGCAAAGTGGTAACCAAATACAATTCACAAAGCAGGACTATCATGGTGGCATATTGAGGTATGCCTGTCCCTACCTTTCTTCAATGGGTAGAAACTAATCCAGGAGAGATCCAACCTAGCACTAAGGTCAAATTTCCTAAGAGTTAGAACAATTAATCAGTGGAATAACTTGCCTCCAGAACTCATGGATGCTCCAACACTGGAAGTTTTAAAGAAGAGACTGGACAATTTATCAATTGTATAGGGTTTCCGGCCTGAGCAGTGGATTAGATTAGAAGACCTCCAAGGTCCTTTTTCTGTTATTCTGTAACCTTTCCATTTACTCTAGACCAATTTATTTCATCTCATTTCATCTCTGTAAAAAATTGGGGATCCTCAGTTTATCTACTAGCCCTCAAGCTGTTAGATGATGTATGTATATATATTTTCCATTTAATAACAATGCACTTTGCATCAAGTACTTTGGAATGGATATGCTTAGCCTTTAGATAGTATATAGTTTAAGAAAACAGCATGGACATTTCCATTACTTTACTTTTCATTTGTGCATCCTGGACAATGCTTGAATGGGTTCAAAAAAGGGGTGCCCCTTGATGGTTAGGCTTTTTGATGTGAATCAAGAAGATAGAATTAAGATATTGTTTGACACAGAAGATTAAGAATGAATGACAGAGTTACCACAGTGAGGGCAACAGTTCAAAAATAATCTGGTCCTTAGTGGCTAAAAATTATTAGCAGCTGGCCTAAATTCCAGAGCATGGGAAGTTGGGTAGAATGAATGACTATTTGAAATTTCACATCCATAAAAATCATACTGTAAATATCCATTCCTTCCAGGATGAGTTGAGTCCACATATAAATCAGAATCAAATGAGATGTTACTGACATTTTTGGAAAGCCATATAATAAATGAGATAGAATTAGGACACTGAGCTTGATTACTGGAGCCTTCTGAAATGTGCATGATAAATGAGAAGAAATGTATTTGTTGGTATGTGTTTTTTTAAACTGAAAACATGCAGCTGCAAATGCAGCTGTATACCTCATTTCCTCCCTCAATATTATATCAATGACAAGAAGTACCCTTTTTTTGGCAATGAAGTCATCTGTTTCCCTGCTTTTCCCTCCCCCCATCAACAGCCAATAATATGTGAGAGACATGTGAAAGTAAAGATTTCATGACATCACAGCCTGAGGGTGAATTGTCTTCCTCTTCAGAAAATGCATGTGTTAAAGAAGTTAAGTAATGGAGTGCTTTTGTTTGTTTGCTTGAAAAATGTACATTTCAATTACAGATTGGAATGTGATCTTCTGAATTCTGTAGATTTTTGCTAGTTTTAAATGAGAACCTTGGAAAATAATTTATAAACAACATTTTCTACAGCTTTGAGGCATGGAGGGATATTCCATTTCTGTTCCATTAATTGCCTGAGTGACTTCAACACCCCAAATGCAATCTGCATTAGGTATAATGGCTGCCAGATGTTTGAAAGCCATCTTGCCTCTTTTTGCAGTATCAACAGCAAGCAAAACTAAAGATATTTTTCCCAAATCTATGAAAAGTTGCCACATATTCATAATGATTTGTCCACAGTTCTAACTTCATGTTTACTTTGATATGGCCATAATGACCTTCTCCAAGGTTTTATTCAGTCAATCAATGAGTTGTGAAGAATGATGTCAAAATCGGTAAAACAGTGGCTACTCCACAGTGATCCAAGCCCCCTGCTTTTGTGTGTGTGTGTGTGTGTATGTATACAATGTTGTGTTCATTTTCTTGCAGGTATTGTAACAACCTTCCCCATCTCATGGATGGTACTATATGAGTCTCTTACTTTTCTACCATTGAGAATTTGAAATGCACTTTGTAGATTTGGAACTTTGTGCCTTCAATCTTTGTAAGAGATACATAAGTTTGTTTCTCATTCCACACACAACCATAATATGATTTATTGATTTGTATAAATCTGGGGATATTACTGAGATGCAAAACAACCCACTGTTTAGGTTTCTTCCTCATTAATGTTTGCTTTCATTTTTAGAAAAGAACATGCTTGCAGCATATTTTGTTTTATGCCATTCAGCCTAGCACTTTGATAAGTAGTGGTATTCAGCAAGTTCTGACCAGTTCTGGAGAACCAGTAGCAGAAATTTTGAATAGTTCGGATTACAGGCAAATACCACCTCTGACTGGAGATTTTACAATATACTTTCCCTGCCACAGCCACCAAACCACGCCCACAAAACCGGTAGTAAAAACATTTGAATCCCACCACTAACTTTGAGAATGTTTCTAGAATTGGAACAATAATTGTTTGGCTAACCAAGGTTATCATCAATGTGACTTATTAATTGCAGAGAAAGACACCACTTTGATTGCATCATGCAAATCTTCACTTCCCCTTGAGTAGAAGGTCAATTATCCATTACCTAAGCAATAAAACTTCCTTACAAAACATGCCTGGATATTTATGAATAATTAGAAAGGAATGGAGAAATCTGTGAAATACTAAAATATTAGTACTTGGGTACTGTGGAACAATTGACTGTATGCATCCAATGATTCAATTGGTATTTCTAATATATTGGAGAAGACCAAGGCATTTTCTCTCCAAGAGATACTTCTGACTTTAAAACACTATAAATCTCAGAGTTTTTACCAAGTGCAGAGAACCAGCTGTTTTACAGGTGTTACTGGACTAGAACATCTCATAGTTCTGGTTAGTACTGCCCTTGATGAGGGATGTTAGGAGTTGTAGTTAAGCAATGTTTAGAGGACTACAAATTTGCCATCCTTTTTAAAATACTAAGTGTGTAGCAGCTGAGACAGTGCAATATGTCCACTTTCTGTTGCTGGCTATGAAGGAAGAAGGACAGCAGCAATATCAGCCTTTGATTGCTCAAGATTTAATGTCACAAAGATGCTTTTCAAAAGGCAACTGGACTTCATTTTTTTCCCTTAGCAACATTTCACTTCTCATCCAAGAAGTTTGTTCAGTTTTAAAGGTCAGTGTTACTCGATGACCAGAGAGCTACCTTCAGAGTGCTGATGAATAGATGACTGCTAAGAAATATCAATCCTTCCATTCCCTACCATTCAGCTAGATCTGAAGAAGTTTCTTGGGTGCGAAGCAAAACATTTTCAAGAGAAAAACAAAAACTAAGTCTAGCTGCCTTTTGAAAAGCATCCTTGGGACAACTATGACTTGGATAATTGAGAATCTCCATAGACATTGAGATTTAAATGCAGATCAGTTAGATAATTCGGCCTCAAGGGTTATTTGTGCTTTGTAGAAAAAGTCAACATATATTACTATATTACTCCCATGTGTTCTTTTGAATGGGATCTGAGGCCTTGCCTGAGCATTGGCTAGTGCTGCTGGATATACTCTGCTACTTGAGCTCAAATAAAACTCTCAGTGAAACAAATAATGCAGTATCCTCCAAGAAACCAAATGTACAGAGAAAGAAAGAGCTTAATGGAACAACTATTTCTTGGATTTTAGGACACTTGGCTTTAATACTGAATCTGTCTTTCTGAGCATGTGGTTTTTCTGCCACCTTGTGGAGAACCCTCACTTTACTCCTCAAAATAACTGGAAAATCCAACAATGTTATTTTGATATGCCTGCCTTCCAATAGTCCCAACAGTTCTTTCCTTATTGTTGTAATATAGTTGGATTCACACAATACTGTAAAGCATAGGCTGACTAAAATATGCATTGCACCATAGTGTGTACTGGGAACCAGCTAGTTGGATGATATCAGAATATGCTAAATGAAACAGAGAGTCTATGAGGTTTGATTAAAAATAGTCAAGAGAGGGGCCATGGCC
>BHFT01041041.1:0-26405 GCA_004320025.1 Laticauda laticaudata
ACAGTTTATGTCCGGGATGTGAGGGGTGTATAAATATTTTCACAGCCCTCTTTTTGACTCGTGCAGTATACAGGTCTTCGATGGAAGGCAGGTTGGTAGTAATTGTTTTTTCTGCAGTCCTAACTATCCCCTGAAATCTGTCTGTCCTGTTGGGTTGCAGAACCAAACCAGACATTATGACTGGTAATGAGGATATTTAGCAGGCTTCTTTCCCAGTGGAACTGCATTTGGCCTACGATGTCATTTATTTTGTAGAACACCACCAACTCTTTCCTTTCAATTGCCTTTCATAGAACAACAGAGCTTCAAGTATGGCTGTTTGAAAAACTGTCCCATGTTGACTTTTTAAATTATTCTTTCCATCATATCAATCCAAGGTCTACATAATGCTGTGTCACCTCAGTCGTGCCATTTAATAATTCAGCAGAGTAATTCAGCCATTCACAGTTAGTCCTCAACTTATGACCACGATTGAGCCTGACATTTCTGTTGTTAAGTGAGACATTTGTTAAGTGAGTTTTGCCCCATTTACAACTTTTCTTGCCATGGTTGTTAAGTGAATCACTGCAGTTGATAAGTTAGTAAATGAATGGTTATTAAATGAATCTGGCTTCCCCTTTGTCTCTGCTTGTCAGAAGGTTGCAAAAGGTGATCATATGACCTTCGGACATAGCAATAGTCATAAATATGAACCAGTAGCCAAGCATCTGGATTTTGATCACGTGATCTTGGGGATGCCACAAAACAATTATAAATCAGTTTTCAGTGCCGTTGTAACTTTGAATGGTCCACTAAATGAACTGATGTAATTTGAGGACTACCTGTATAATAGGTAGTCCTATTACGCTACAAAATGCTACTTTGTATTAATGAGCAATTAACTTATCCTGTGATTACTTTGTATCTCCTTTAGAATTGTTCGGGACACAGCATCCCTGAACATCACCAGCCCAACTTTCACAGATGCCCAAATACGCTACCAGGGAGATGATTCAAGCGTTTCTACATTGATATCTTCTTCAGCTGGTACTCTTCGTCTTCTTATCAGTCTGGACTCCAGTATTCTCAACAGCAGGATTGTCTACCAATCTCAGGTAGGCAAGGTTAAACTTAAGACTATGCTCCATAGTTCAAGTGACGTTCAATTTTAGCCTGACCAACTTGGACGGACTTGAATGGGACCTAGTTTTGATTACTGTCATTAAAGCCTATACCAAGGGGTGGATTTTCCCTTAGCTGAAGCTTTGATTTGTCCCTCCTTACACAAAGGCATTTTTTTGGCATCCTGTTTCAAAGTCCAATGTTCAGGCACTAAAGTGAAAGGGAATGTTAACTCTATTATTTCCTTTAATTTATTCTTAAATGCTCCCTTAATCTAATATTCCCTGAATCAACAGCTCTGTGAGAACCTCCACAATTATTTAGAGGCCAGTGAAATGTTTTGTGGTTCCCTGTATGTATTCCATTATTATCAATTAGTAGGCTTACAGAGACTGATTAATTCAAAAGGCATACTGAGCAAGAATAAGTTCATGTGTTGATGTGCATGTACAGCATATGTGTATAAATACACATATAAACATATGTATAAACTAAACATTCAGATACCTGACTACTGATTCAGTTAAGGAATATGCAAGTATTATCAACACTGACTATCAGTATTGATAGTGATATAAAGAATAGCCATCAGTGCAACTTTTCCTCCAATTATTAGTTTTGCAGTGCACTACTCAATCCTACTACAGGTCTATTTCAAATACAAATACAAATACAAATATGGAATGGAATAGAATAGAATAGAATAGAATAGAATAGAATAGAATAGAATAGAATAGAATAACAGAATTGGAAGGGACATTGGAGGTCTTCTAATCCAACTCCCTACTTAGGCAGGAAACCCTATACCATTTCAGACAAATGTCAAATGTCTTCTTAAAAACTTCCAGTGTTGGACCATTCACAATTTCTGAAGGCAAGTTATTCCACTGATTAATTGTTCTAGCTGTCAAGAAGTTTCTCCTTAGTTCTAGACTGCTTCTCTCCTTGATAAATTTTCAACCATTGTTTCTTGTCCTGCCCTCAGGTGCTTTGGAGAATAGCTTGACTCCCTCTTCATATCCCCACATATTAGAGATATTGGAATATTGCTATTCTGTCACTATTAGAAATTTCTTCTTAGTTCTAGGTCGTTTCTCTCATTGATTAAGATGAACAAGAGAGATATTGTGATGCAGTTCAAGATCTCTTTAAACAGAACTGAATGAATGAGCACGAGAGCCATGTCACTTTTTCCCCATTCAGTGCTTAAGGGCCTTTGTAATACATCTACAGTGTAGTTCAGTTTGCTATCATCATTTCTTTAAAAGAAAAATAGAAACAGAACTATGTTTAAAAATTCTTTTTTAAAAAAGCCTAACACACATTAATGTGAAATGGGATACAGATACTAACACATGTTAAAACAATATGGACTGATTAGGCCTGATCTATCTATTCAAAATATTCTTGGTAGATAGGTGGCAAATAAATTTAAGAAATACATAAATAACAGATCATAGAGTACCTCTCCCTTCTGTTCTGTTGCAATTCTGCTAATTATCAGTACCATCACATCTGTTGATAGCTATTTGGATTTAAAATCAAATTTTAAATAATATCAAATGCAAAGTGTTGGCCAAGGATTTAAGATAGAAACTGAAATCATTTGAGTACTTTTTATGAAATAGTACCTTACAATTTTTAACCATTCTACATCAATTAATACACTGAATCATCATATTACGGGTAGATGATTGCTCTGAAAAGAAATATTTGTACAACAAAGTTGACACATTTCTTATATTTTTATATGTTGTGCTTTATCATTTCAAATTATTTCAAGATAGTATAAAACCAGCCAAAATATAATTGATTTCTTTTAATGCAATAGTGAGTAACAATAACAAAGTAGAAAATCCTTCATAAAAATTATTTTACATTTACAGTCTAACCCTCAGAATGAAGTGGATATCTTAAAAAGTGAAATATCCTTCAAAAATCCAGAATTCATTCAAATCAAAACCAACTGGAAAGAAGATGCTGCCACAGAGTTACTTGAAGGTTTGAAAGAGAAGGTGCCTAAAATGGCTGATGCTTTTTATTATGCTGCTAACAAGTACCACCGTGAACATACAGGCATGGAAATCCATTCCGCTGCGTCAAAACTGAAGGATACTCTGAGAAGTAATATTGACAAAACATACATGAACATGGTAAACAGTACCAATGAACTAGAACAACAGCTTCATGAAGTAACGAATCAGGTCACAGGACAATACAAACAGATTAAGACGGAATCCAAAAAGCTATACAACAAAGCTGCAGATCAAGCTGGACAAATAGAGTTTGAACGAATCAGAGCCCATTTTTTGGATGCCATAAGGGATGTAAAATCCCATGAACTAATAATCCGCCTCATTGATTCTGCCATTGAATTTTTGAAGGTAACAAGATTCCAGGTACCAGGTCTTCCTGGGAAGCACACTGGTGAAGAACTTTATGTGATGATCATTGAAAAGATAGCAAAAGCTGTAGATCAGTGCATTACAAAAGTGCAGGAATATTTTGATTCTTTGGTTGCCTTTGTCAATGAAACAGAAATTAAAATCCCAGCTTCCTCTGAGGTAATCAAAGGTAGTGACATTCTTGCAGAAATCAAAGTATTTTTAACCCATATACAAAAGAAAGTTAGTCAGATATTTGTTGGTCTCCGAGAGATCGACTTTGCACAACATCTAAGAAACCTGCAAGAAGGAATTCAGCAAGTTTTTCCAAAGATAGAAGAGCTTATCAGACACTTACAAAACTATGATGATCTGAGAGAGCAAATGAAACAAATGTTTGTCATGTTCTTGCAAGCCCTGAATAGCTTAGCAGGTGATGTAAAATATTTATCTCCTCGTATTGAAAACATTATCCAGAATATTTTCTCTAACATTTATGATAAGTTAGAAGACGTTCTACATGGCATAAGAGATTTGAGGAAGGAATATTTGGACCCAAATGTCATTGGATGGTCTCTCAAATATTACGAAGTGGAAGAAAAATTGATCAATTGGCTGAAGACTTTTTTTAATACTATACTAGAGTGGCACACCAAATGGATAAACAAGGCTGCTGACCTGATGATAACCCTGACGGGGCAAGCAAAAGAAGTTTTGGAGAATCAAAAACTTGCTGAACTTTCTAAAGCTGCACATGAAAAGATCCAATATTGGTCTAAAGTTGCCAAACAGAGCGCTGCGGAACAAAACCAACAAGCCAAGGCAAAGCTGCAAGAGTCATATAACCACCTTCTCGGTTCTTATAAAATGCTCATCAGTGAGACAAAAAGATTGATTGACTTGACAATTGAGAAGTATACCACGTTCTTCCAATATCTCCAAAAGCTACTTGATTGGCTTGAGAAAGTGACAGCTGATACTCTGAGGCCCTATATAGCTGTTCGCCAAGGAGAGCTCAGAATAGATATACCGATACCATTCAATTTCTCAGCAATTTATCAAGGCCCATCAAGCGATGAAGATCTTCAACAGAAACAAACTATTTTGGCAAGTCGCTGATCTAAAACCCCCCCCAGCCCCCCCAAAAAGCAGCAACATTTCATGGATCTGTAGATTTATGCCAAACAACTACTGTGGAACAGATCGAGCAGAATGTACAGACGTACTCACAAGGGCGGAAAAATGGTACAAATTGTTATCACATATTTAAAGGCAGCAATCTGAATTTCTGCACTATCGGTAAACTATTTTAAGCTATTGTTATATGAAAACTAAATCTGTGAGTCAGTTTTTTTCCTCTGCAAAGTTAATAAATGAATTCATTTATTTCCTTTTATCGTCCTTTATTACAGGTTTCCTTGTGGGAGCTAGTTCATGATCCAGTTTGCTAATAAAAGATTTTACACTGGCTTCAGAGCTTATCTGGCCCCTTGCTGTTCAATATATTTTGCAACAGATCTTAATAAATATTTGTAACTCTACAGAATAAGATAGCGGTCATGCTAAATTAAAGAATGTAAATTATCAGAAAAAAATCAATTGGGAATATAGCAAGTGTACATAAAGTAAAAAATAAAGGAGACCGGAGACAAATATGGGGATGAAATCTATGCCTTCTATATAAGAAAATAACAAATGATTCAGATGAATTATTTTGCATGCAAAACAGCTGTTGCTTTATTTCTACCCAAAATAATTCTTTCTCCTATCAAGGTTCAGCACCAGACTTGATTTTTTTTTCTTTATTAACCAAATTAATATTTTTTCAGAACATGTGCCATTATTATATATATTTTATATATATTTATATTCATCTTGTGCAATGTTTTCATTCTTATTCCACTACAAGCTCTTCTATCTTATTCCACACCTTGGTAATTCCTGAAATGAATTCTTTGCCCATGCACATGTTATGGCAGTTCATCCTGCTTTTGGTCTTTATTGCATTAGAGCTACATCTTCGGACAAATTCATAAGCAAATTCATAACCTGTTGCTTAGTATTTAAAGATATTGGACATCCCTACAGAAAGGCTTACAATCTTTTGCCCACCAGATTGAAATTTATCATTTCTGATAGCAAAATATTTGAGCTTAATTATTTATTTTCATGTTTCATGTTTTGTTAGAATGTTATGGATGAACTAGAGTTCAGACTAATAGGCTTCCTTCTCCTATCTCTTTTTTTTCTAATGTCAGAATAAAACCATTATGTAATTTCTGTAAAAATATGTGTGTGTGTGTGTGTGTGTGTGTGTGTGTCTTTTAATTGAACTATTCTTTCTGAATAGTTTCTACATCTTTCTTCTTCAGTTAAGAGTTCTGTGTGGCTGGATTCACCTTTAACAACAAATAATAATTGGATGTTGTATATACAAGTAGAAATATTAAAAATTGCTGCACTCTTCTTCACACACACAGTCAAGAATAATCAGAATTTAGTTTTACTTTTACTGATTCCTTTCTTTCATTATGAATAAACCTGTGGTTGTGGTTTTAAGGAAATACTAATTTGCTATACAATTCCAGGATTGAAAGTTTGGACACTTAACTCTTTCTTTTAAACCAGTGGTTCCCAAACTTTTTCAATCCACCGCCCCCTTTGTGCTACAAACTCATCCTCAGTGCCCCCCACCCAGGGGTGGGATTCAAATTTCTATGGGAGTGACCTAGTTTGAGGGCATGGCTTGTTGGTCATGTGACTGGGTGGGCATGGCTTGCTGGTCCATGATGGGCTGGCATGGCTTGCTGGCTGGATATGGTTTGCTGGTCACATGACTGGATAGGTGTGGTTTAGTGGTCATGTGACTGGGTGGGCGTGGCCAGGTAACTGGCAAACCAAATACAAGTGGTCCTCACTTAATGGCTGGTTTTTTAGCAAGTGTTCTAATTTATGACTGGCCTCCCCAGAGCTACTTGACCTGTTTGGACTTTTTGACAGCCATGCACACAACACACACATCACCCCTTCTAAACCCTGCTTGTAGTGGCAGGTTCATTACACCACAATTGGCAAGCAATCCTCGCATTGAGGAGGCTTCTAGTAGTGAATTAGAATCTAATCAGATCGATGCCTTTGCTGGATGCTTGCTGCATTTGTTTTATTTGGTAATTTCTTTATTTTAATGCTGCTGAATTGCACCTGACATGTGTGTCCTTCTTGGGATCTTTGATCTTTAATGCTTAAAAATTACGACGGCCTCTGGCTTGCTCTTAAATTTTCAAACATGGCGGCCCGCATGTTCTAAGTGCTGACTCCTCAGATCCATCCACTGAGGCCTGTGCAATTGGAGGAACCTGCCCAAGCAAGTCCGAGCAAAGCAGTGCACCAAGTCAATGGGGTGAGGCTGGAGAGAGGGAAAAGAGAGAGAGAAAGAGTGAAGGAGAAAGAAAGGAAAAGGGAAAGAAATGAATAAAGGGATAGACAAAGAAAGGAGGGGATGAGAAAAGGGACAGAAAAGCAAAAGAAATAAAGAAGGAGGGAGGGAAAGATAATGAGATATCTCTTCTAGTGCAATCACTGCTCCAAGCAGGTAGAAAGAGACGTCTCCTTGAGGAGACGTTCATTGCAGCCGCTTGACCTGGCCCATGTGGGGACCCTGTTCGTGTGCTCAGTCTAGGCAGCCGCTTTTCCAAGGAATGGGAAGGGTGATCCCGCCTGCAGCGCTGTGCTGATCCCGTTGCCTGTGAAAAACTCCCAGCCACCGTGTGTTTTTTTCAGTGCAGCTGGACTCCTCCAGCACCCCCCTGCTGCCTCTTAGCGCTCCCCTGCCAGTCCCCTTGCCTCTTAGTTCCCCCCTTAAGCATCCCACCACCCCCCAGGAGGTGGTACCACCCACTTTCGAAACCACTGTTTTAAACCATAAGTACATGACTTCCAGTGATGAATCTGTTCAAATGAAAGTTTACTTCTGTCATATATGTAGGAGAGGTAATGTTTCTTTTTTAATATTTAGTTTTATGAAATATTTTCCAACAAACATAAAATCTAACATTAAGTAATAAAAAGTAAAAGAAGAAAAAAGAAAAAGCACAAGAAGAAAAAATGAAATAGGTAGAAGCTTCTGGTTTCCTTTGTAGCACATATAAGTACAATTGCAAAATGATCTCTTACCCTATGATTACAAAAAGGAAAGCTCACTTTTTTCCTGTTCATTTATTTATTAATCATCAAAATCATAAATAATAAGCACATTTTTTTTTCAGTTCATGTAGAAAGTCTATACAAGCTGTCCTTAACTTACAACCAAACTAGGATTGGAACTTCTGTCACTAAGCAATGCAGTCATTTAATAAAGTGCGCCCAATTTTACATATTTTTTTGCCACAATTGTTGAGTGAACCCCACAGTCATTATCTGGATTTCTCCATTGACTTTGCTTGTCAGAAGCCAGCTGGGAAGATCACAAATGGCGATCATGTGACCCCTGGATGCTGCAATCATCATAAATACACACTGGTTGCCAAGGGCCTTAATTTTTATCACACGACCATGGGAAAGGGGAGATTTCAATGGTCATAGGTGTGGGGACTGATTGTAAGTAACTTTTTCATCACCATTGTAACTTCAGATGATCATTAAATGAATGGCTGTAAGTCAAGGACTACCTACAAAGGGTTTTCAGTCAGTCATTAATGTAGATTTCCAAACCACCCCCCTCTGATCAAAGAAGTTAATTTAGCTATCTCCATGAGTTCCATCCTCTTCACAAAAAAATGAAATATGATGTTTCAACCCATATTTCCAGAAGGCATCTCCTTCCTTTCAAAATAATAGATACGGAGGTGGAATTAAACATTTTTCATATTCCACTTTGAACTGGAAGCCAGTATTTGGACATAAAAGCTATTTAGAAAGCTATCTCAAAATAACGATGCTGTTTACTCTAATGAGGGCTTTGTCTCCATCCCTCCCATTGTGCATCATGTACTTAATAAGTTCAAATACATGTAACATCTCCATCTTTGAAATAAATTTACACTGAGAAACAGTGGTGAATGCAATGCTGGACTAAAACTTGGGAGGCCCAAGTTAAAGCTTCTGCTTGGCCATAATGATTTCTGAATTAGTTTAGGCCATTCAGCTAAATCTACAGAGATGTCCTGACGTTAAAGTGGTGCAACACTTTCAGCTTTTGAAGAAAAACAATATATAAATGTTATATCAAAATAATTGCCGACATTATAAGGAGCAATATAAACTGGACATTCGCTCTTAGCACTCTCTAGTTTTTACTGATCTCAAAGGGATCCCGAAAGCCCAAGTGGGGGGAACTTGGTTATATCACCTTTCTTGTTGAGGCACAGCTGATTCCAAGGAAGTGCTGGAAGACTAATCAATGCTAGTTGCTTCTCAAGAGGTTCTGCATGCTAATGCTGGACTAGTTGCAGACCAAGTAACTTCACTAACTTTGGTTTAAAGCAGTCTGTACTTAATGTTTTCATTGGAACATTGTTTAAATATGATTTCATTGATAGATCAAAGGTAAAGGTCCATTTGTGTCCATTCGTGTCTGACTCAAGGAAGCAGCGCTCATCTCCATTTCCTAGCCAAGACATTGTCTGAAGATACTTCCATGGTCATGTGACCAGCATGACTATATTCAGAGGTGCACGGAACACCATTACCTTCTTGCTCCATCACACGATGCTCATGTCTTTATTCCAAGCTGTCAGCTTTTCAGCTGACAAGCTCAACATCTTTAACCACTGAGCCATTCATATTCCCTTTCATACATAAGTAATGAACTGCAAAGCACCTGGGAAGAGATTTGCTAATGTTATTCCAAAGAACAAAATAAGCATAAAAAAAGAACAACCAAATGGCTGTTGTAACCTTTTCTGAACTGCACTTTTTCCAAGCATCTCAGAAAAATTAAAAATTATTGAGTTAATAACTTATCAATTAAAATATTAAATCTGCATAAGCATGCATGATCCCAAAAGGGTGATATGGATCCCATGGACTATCTTTTATTCTACTATCCTATTTGTTATTATTTTATCTTGTGAGCATGATAAACTTCAATCTGAAATTTACTCACAGTTCATGGTAATGCATTAAGTCAAGCTTATTTTTTTAAAAAAAAATGCACTCACTGACCCTACCTGCAATGCAATATAATTATGTTCTACATGGCACAATCATTTTATCAATGCAGTCTCATATGGAGAAATATTCCTGAAGAAAAACACTGAGGTAAAATGTTTCTAACTGGTCAATGGTGGCACTACAGTATACACAAAGCATATCTGATCACCTGATTTCATTAAAATGTATGTAATATAAACTATTGTTCTGCTTCATTCTCTGCTCTGATTTCTCCTTGGTTACCTGGTTGGAAACTGTACCCCAAATAATTCATACATAGTCACATATAGCCCTCAAATAAAATGTTGCTAAGTGAAGGGCTGCCACCTATTAAGAATCTATGTTTTGGAGGTTCACTCAAGTATGCAGTTTTCCCACACTAGCATTTTAAAAGGATCATGTGTGCATAATAGGCAGAACATTAGGTCACTTGTCTCACTTACAACAATAATCCAGTCTGATATGGGTCAGGCTGACACAAAGAGCCCAACCATACCAGGCCTATTGATGAAACTGATCCCCTTTCCACCAAACTAATGAAATTTTCAACTAATGGGTACTTAAGTTAATAAAGTGTGCCACGCATCTGTTAGGAACCATTTGTAAAAGAAACCTTTGCAAGTTCAGCCCTCAGATCACTAGTACAATGTCTGAAAGGCATCCCACCAGGACTCAGCAGGGAATCAAATTAAGGGAAGTAGCACAATAAACGTGTGAGAAATAACATTAGGATACAAACCGTGAGCAATAAAAGCCTCTTTTTCTTTTCTTTTCTTTTCTTTTTAAAATATGACTGCTATTGGTCGTCTAAAAAACACTACCTCATAAATGATCAAATCTGCCACAATGTCAGTGGCAGTTTTGGCACTGACCTTAATGAATCCAGGGCACAGCCTTTTCAAATCTTTATCCTGTCATCTACTGCTATTTTATGGTTGGTCACATAGTCAGACAGAAGTTTAGACATGATCTGACTTTTTTGTCCACCTACTTATGTTTTTATTATATGTTCACAAAGATGTGGAGTCACAGCTACCTGTTCTTTAGCTAATGTTTTCCTTCATGCAAGTCTAATTCATACCAAGAATCTAGGATATTGTAATGGATTGCCATAGAATATGTGCGGATGTAAGCAGTGTGGCCTTTTGCAACTTGAGGATGGAAATGTTGATGCGCAGGTTTTCTAAATGCCATCCAAGATTTTTTGGAATGGCATCCAGTGATAATCACTGGGACCACCCCAGTCAGTTTAGGCCACAATCTTTTAATTTTGATTCTCAGATCTTGATGTGTGTTGTGATCTTTTCTAATTATTTGCTTTCTATTCCATTATTTCCTGCTAAAATCACACCAATTATTCAAACTTTCTTCTTTTCACCATTACTATTATTATTACTATTACTATTATTATTACAATTATTATTATTACTATTATTGACACAAAAAATGACGGTGTGCACAGCAAGCAAGATACCTATGCTAGGTTTCATACCACAAATCACTAGTCAAACACTTCCCAAGTGTTTAGGACTGCATGATGTATCGGTAGATTATGTGAGCAGATCTCAGTAAGGTGGCCTTCTGCATCTGATCAATGGTGATTTTGTCAGAGCCAACTGTTTTTAAGTGCTAGCCTAGGTCTTTAGGCACAGCACTTGGTGTGCTGAGTACCACTGGAACCACCTGCCCTGGTTTATGCCAGAGTCTCTGCAATTCGATTCTCAAGTCCTGATATCTGGTGATCTTTTCAACTTGTTTCTCGTCAATTCTGCTGTCACCAGGTATGGCAATGTCAACAATCCACACTTTTTTCTTCTCCACATCGTGATATCTGGGGTATTGTGTTCCAAAACTTTGTCAGTCTGTATTCGGAAGTCCCACAGTAGTAGTTTTGCATGTTCATTTTCAACCACTTTTTCAGACTTATGATCCCACCAGTTTTTTACTACAGGCAGATGGTAGTTGTGACACAAGTTCCAGTGGACCATCTGAGTGACTGTGTTGTGACATTGTTTGTAATCAGTCTGAACGATTTTCTTGCAACAGCTCAGTATGTGATTGCTATTATTATTGTTGTTATTGTTGTTATTATTTCTCATTATATTTATAATTCCTTAAGGTAAAGACATAATTTCAGTGAGTAGTTTCAAAATGTTTGTATCTTTAAAATTTGTAGAATGGCTACTTCAAGGCCAATGAAGATGCACTGTGTCATGACAAAAATGTATGGACTCATTGTAGTCATTGAACCTGACCAGTTGAATTAGAAAAGAACCAAATATATTTCAGGTTTAACTGCTGTCCTGTGTCATAAGTTCTGAAATATTAAAACAGGCAGAATAACATTTATAAATCACATTTATAAATCACATAGAATAACATTTATAGAATAACATTTATAAATCACATGTTCTCATTGGGGATACTTCAAAATTATCTAATTGTATATAAGTCAGAAGGTCTCTGAACCAAAGCTTTAGAGCAGGGGTGTCAAACTGGCATCATCCCAGTGGCATCACTGGCATCCCAGTGGCTTAAAGGAATGTCTGTCTATTGAAAAAAGATACACCCCCTTCCCCCCAAAAAAGAATTCCTCCCATATCATTCACTTTGTGTTCTCCTGGTTGTTAAGAATAAGATATGGCCTGTTTAAATCAGAAGAATTACAAAGATGTTCCTGCAATGTTCATTCAATGCTTCCCCAAAAGCATGCACCTTTCTTTTAGGAAACTCAGAAATAACATTCATTTTATTTTATTTGTGCAAGCATATATGAGAAAACAAGTATAAATATGAACATAACATATAAACATATAAGTATAAACAGTCTAAGTATATACAAAATAAATGATTACGAATAAATGGACAAATGGGAACAGTAGGACAGGAACAGTAGTCACACTTATGCACATCCCCTTACCGACCTCTTAGGAATTGAGTGAGGTCCATGGTAGACAGTTTAAGGTTAAAGTTTTGGGGGTTTGAGGTAGTGAGTTCCAGGTGTTGACCACTCTGTTGCTGATTTCATATTTTCTACAATCAAGTTTGGAATTTGTATCAATTGTTTGCCCATGTATTATTGTGGTTGAAGCTGAAGTTGACAGGCAAGACATTGTAGCAGACAATTTTGTGTACTATGCTTAGATCAGACCATAGGCGGTGTAGTTCTAGGTTGTCCAGGTCCACAATTTCAAGCCTGGTAGCATAAGGTATTCTATTGCAAAGAGAGGAGTGGAGTATTCTTCTTGTGAAATACCTCTGGACTTGCTCAATTGCATTAATATCTGTTATACAGTGTGGATTCCAGGCAAATGAGCTGTATTCGAGAATTGGACTGGCAAAGGTTTTGTATGCCCTGGTTTGCAGTACTGTCAGGATTCTGGCAGTTACTTCAATTAAATCATGAGCCTCAAGCCACACTCCCAAAACTAAAAACGATTTTATTTGAAGGTAACATTCTATGTCCAGTATTTACCTGGGCGTAGCCAACTCTGAGATACATAATTCACTGTCACCTTTGATCCTGCTTTTCTTCCCCACCCCTCTGGGTGTATCATTCAACAAAAAATGTCTTTAGCCAAGAGTCAATCATGCTCTCCAATTAGATTTTTGTGTGGCAGAAGCTTCAGTCATCTAATCACTTCAAACTTCAAACACTAATCAGTGTTTGAAGAAAATATTAATGGAATATACTTTCGATTCCACACTGCCACCTGCTCCTTGAAACTCCCCCCGCTTCTTTCTGTTGTCACAGAAAGAAAACGTGTATACAAAATGTTTTGTGAGTTAACATTCAGCTCCCCTCACTTCTTGAAGGTGACCTCTACAACACACACAAAATCAAATTGATTGCAGATATGGAAGCTTATGCTCACGAAACCCGCCCCCCCCCCCCAAGGCTTGGTTGGCTTTTTATTGCCATGAAACTGGCTACAAGGCGATTGCTTTGGACATTCCTACTCTTTGCCCATGATGCGTCCTGAAAGCGTTTACCAAGAGAGAAGCTTTGGCAAATTAGGTTTAAGCAACTTTTCATGCTTTCTTTGGTACTACTGTTATCCATACTGTAGCTCTGGGGCTTAGATTTTTGAAATGAGTATTCCTAGGTCGTTGACCCGAGTGAGGGTCGTCTATGAGGTTGTATGTGCCCAGTTTGTATTGTAGTATTCCGATTTTTTGTTTCCAATATGTAAGACAGAGCATTTGTTTGTTGAGATTGAAGTTGACCAATTGTTCGACATTCTGACATATAGTCAAAGGTATGTTTTGTAGGGTAGCAGTAATTGGTCAGTGATGTTAAATATTAATTATATCAGCATAGAAGGACGCAGTTGCTTATAATATGATCGGCACAGGTCATTTTATGTGAAATGAGACAAAGAGAGGGTCACACAGAAGCTGTTCTTGGGGGACACAGCTGTAACTGGTACCAGGTTTAAATAGGGCACTCCTTATTTTGACCTATTTGTTGCCTGTTTGACAGGAATGCAGCTATCCATTTGTGCGTAATCCAAAAATGCCATTACAGCATAGTTTTTAACCGTAAAGTTTGTCATGGTACCACTGAATCAACAGGCTTTGCAGAAAGTCTATGTAGTACTATTGCTTTTATCCTGGTCGAGTTGTTGTAGTCCAATGTTTCTGAATAATAGGAGGTTGTGATTACAGAACATTTTTTTCCTGAACCAAAACTGTTTGTAGAGAGTAGGTTGTTTGTGGAAGGTAATGGATTGGTTGATGATTGATTCCAAGACTTTTGCAGGTGACACACATGATGAGGTATAGGTCTGTATATTAGACTAGGTTGGGGTCTCCTTTTTTAAAGATAGGAATAACTGTAGCTATGACACTAGGTGTGCAGAGCTGGTTCCTAAAAATATATCTCGTAGATTTTGCTTAGTGTTTAGCTATGGCAGTGGAAGGCTTTTCAACAAGCGCACATAATCCACTCCGGTGCCAATAGATAGAGATGGTTTTTAGGTTTGCGTAGTGGCTTTATCAATTGTTATATCTGGTAACATCAATATGTACAGCTTGTGAATTGTTTGAGAAACACATTAGGAAATGTTCGGATAGAGTAGTGGTATGACAAAGCCTGAACTAAAATGTGATAAATAGTTGGCTTCAATAAAAACATGGGTCATCTTATAGTTTTCCGTTAGGCGACCTTTTAGGGGTGGCATGGTTTCTGAAGTCTTTAAGTTGTTTACTAAGAATTTATAATGAAGGCACAGTTGGATTTTGTGTGTAACAGTTTTTTCTCGTTGTTTGCAGCAATAACTGGTACATTAGCTTATCATAGATGGCTGTATATCTTTTGGTAGTGGCTTTTAAAGTTAGCTACGTAGGCAGTTTTTTTGGTTTTTTCACAAAGAGAATTTGGGGGGGGGGGATTAGAGCTTCCTTATTGTGTATGTGTAATTTGTTTTTTTCTGGGCCTTTGGGAGTTAACATAGTAGTTATGACTCTTTTAACTTCGAGGCACAAAATGTTTATAAAGATGTCCTCAGCAGTATTAGAAGCCAGTTAATAGAAATATGCCAATAAGAGATGAGAGTTGCACTATGAAGATCATAGTTGGCTTTTTAAAAGTTCTAAGTTTGGAGTCTTGTCATTATGACCTTCTTTTGCAGGGACGTAAATTGAAACAAAAGTCAATCATGCTGTGGTCAACTGCTTTATTTAAGAAACAGTTTATTTTATTTGTAGTTCAGACTAAATTGGTGTTCAACTGTTGCAGGAAGATGAGATCAAGTATTGTTGGGTCTGTTTTAAGGCCGTCCATGGCCGACAGGACACAAAATCGTATGCATAAAGGACACAGTGGATAGCAAATTTTGGGGGGTGGCTCATCCTTGTCTCCGCTCCTCAAAAGTCGCGGCGAAAATTTGCATAAACCAGAACAGAAAAGAACGGAAAAAACGGACGTGGTTCAGTGATGTAGCGGGGACTGTTAAATGGATGTTCAATAGGAAGCCTAGTGGATGTATATCATCAGATGGAAGCGGATGACACCTCTGAAGGGGTTCCGGGGAGAAATTTCAAAGCGGACGCATACGCCGGAAGGGGCGGATGTAATAGCGCGATGAAGCGCGAATGCAATCACCGGAATGACCTATAAGAAACAAAGGGTAATGCCGCGGCGATAGTATATGGATGCAAAAGCGTCACTGCACATACCTGGCGGGGAGCATGAATTGCATCCGCTCCGTGGATATTAAAAGGAATGCAGCACGCATGCAGTCAGCAATACAGGGGAAAAGACCGTGCTGCCAATAATCTTGCAGGAACACCATTGTTCGTCCAGTCAGGCAAGAAGAGGAAGCCCCGCTGCCTCTCGTTCAAAGCCCTGCAAGTGAAAGAAGCCCAGAACCAAGCACCCACCCCCTGTGGCAACTGGGCTCGAAGGCTGCTTGCTGCTGCCTGCTGCTGCTGCATGCTGCTGTGGTAGACCAGCCCCAAGGCCCTCAAAGCCTGCTACTGAAGGCCCTGCTGCTCAAGCCCCGGGAAGGCCCTGCTGCTCAAGCCCTGAAGGCCTGCTGCTCAAGCCCCTGATGGCCCTGCTGAAGGCCCTGCAGAGGAGGAAGAGGCAAGGGAAGGAAAGGGAGAGAGGAACAGCTACACCATTTCTGAGGAGCATGAGGATGAGGTGCTGACATGGCTGAAGGAGAATGAAGTACCTCTGGAAAAAGGCCAAGACTGTATCGGGACACCAAGAAGAAGCAGGCAGCTTGGAGAGACAAGGCAGAGAGCCTGGGGTACACTGCAGAAGTACCCCTTGGATGATGGAAGCACATGCACACCTGGTATGGCAAGGTACACCTCAAGAAATCCGGGCAGGCCACTGTCAAGCTCACTGACCGGGCGAAAGTACGTAATGGCCAATTGCAGTTTCCTGGAGGGTGAGATCTGCCCCCTCTGAGACCCCTCTCCCTCAGGGAGCCCACAGACATCGAGTCCTCTTCCAGCCAGGAGCCAGCTACCTTGTCCAGGCAGGTGTCTTCAGAGGACCCCACAGAAGAGACCCCCCCAACAGCTGCACTCCCCATGCCGGCTGACTTGGAGGATCCCGTGAAGGATGACGCCCTGCTGTCACAAATGGAGGAAGAAGCAGCAGTCACCCAGAGCCACACCACCCCACCCCCACCCCCAGCTCCAGAGGATGCAGGCAGAGAGGCAGACTGGAGGGCCAGGACCACAGTGTGCTGTTGGAGATCAGCGGACACAATGAGACCAGCACAGAACTTCTTCTCTCAGCTGGGTCCACTTGGACAGAGCATGCTTGGGCCGGAACACCCTTCATCACCTACGTGAGCCAGACCCTGAGGGACCTGCCCAAGGCCCAGTACATGTGATGAAGCAGAAGATCACAACACTTCTGCACAACCCTCAAGGCCCAGCTGAAGCTGCTTCTACCCAGTCCAGGTCTGCTCCTCCACCCCTGGCGATGTCACAGCCTTCCACGGCTTTTCAACAGCCCCTCACCTACCAAGGCTACGATTACCAGGACTTCCCAAAGGAGAAGCAGAACTTCCCAATCCAGGCCCAGGTTCATCGGACGCCACAGATGCAGTCCTCACCCAGCTGTAGACCAGACAGCCCCACTACACTCCTCCCACACCCTTCCTCCACCCCACAGCTAGCCCGTCAATGGACAATCTGTCATCAGTATTGGGCTGACATCCCAAGTCCTTGATGAAGGGCCTCTCAAACCTCAACGGGACTGAGTCAGCTCTCGGATAGCTTCCTGAACACACCACCACCTGTTGTACCCCTCGGGGCCAAGCACCCCAATGGCACTTCAGACCAGCACTCAAACCATGGACATGACCAGAGTGACTCAGAATAGTGTCAGAGACTGAGTTGCTTACTTGTTTAAGTTATCTTTGCTTAAGAAACTTAATTACAGTTTACTTGGTTCATTTTGCTTATTTAAATAAAGTCATAAAGTTTACTAAGAAAGTATTAAAGGTTATCTTTGCTTAAGACACTTAACACAGTTTACTTGGTTCATTTTGCTTATTTAATAAAGTCATTAAAGTTTAACCTAAGAAAGTTAAAAGCATAGTGGGTTGTATGGTCCACCATCCAGCTGCCACACATATGGACTTTTATTATCAATAACAATTTACTCATTGATCAACACATTTTAAAAATAAACAAAGCTCTTATTAATGCTCTATTCATTGTAGGGACCTCTCAACATACATGGCACAATCTCATCAGTGTTATGCGAGAGCCTCAAGGAAAGTATCCGTTAATCATCTATCATCCTGTCTTGCCACTCCACTGGCTCCAGCTGGGGAGTTGCAACCAGTGTCTCAGGAGGTTGCACTGCTTCTTCCCCTTCACGTGAAGCTCTGTTGGGGCCTTGTTACATCCACAGTGTCTATCAGGTTACGTCCTTGCCTCCATTCACCAGGCTCCATGTCCCCATTCCCTTGTTGATGATCGACAAGCCTGTTCTGCAACATTGGGTAGTGGGTGTGCATGAGATTTGTGCAGATGCAGCAAGCTTCCATGATTGCTCTCACATCTCTGGGTCATGCTGCCATGGTGGTGAAAGTATCTGGAACCTGTTGCCAGGATGCCAAAGGCATTCTCCACCACCCGTCTTGCCCTGGACAGCCTGTAGAGTTGAAGATCCTCTCTTCATGGGTGATGTATCTTGAACTGTACGGCTTCATGAGGTAGGTTCTGAGGAGAAGGCATCATCACCAATGATAAAGTAGGGCACATCTTGGTGTGTCATTGGGTGGAGGGTCTGGACTTGGAAAACCCATGATGAGGTTGCATTCCAGCCATCCTTGAGGTCACTTGCGTTGTATACCTGGGCATCTGAAGCTGACCCGTTGCCTGAAGCATCGATGTAGATGAACTTGTAGTCAGCATCAACACATGGCAAAGAGGATGATACTGAAGAAGCCCTTGTAGTTGTAATAAGTGGACCCTGAGTTGCTGGAGCTTTTGCAGGCCACGTGCTTCCCATCTATGGCTCCAATGGTGTGGGGAAAGTTCCACCTCTGATACCACTCTTCTGCAAGTTTTCTCCAACCTTGTTCAGTGGTGGGGCACCCTGAGGAGCTCGTCCATTATGTCTTCAATGATGGCTTGCACCACTTCTCTGACCACTTTGCTGATGCTGTTGTGTGGCACCCTCCATGCATATTGCATGTTTCTGTAAGTGGTTCAGAGGCCAGGTGCTGGCAGGGTCAGTGCCACCTTCAGTCCAGGGTCCAGTTTGGCATGGAAGTTGGTGCTAGGCTTGGTCAACCTGGGTCTCAGACGCTCTACAAGTCTTCGTCAAACATGGCTGGTGGCATCCTCATGAAGTGATGGAATGCACAAGGGTCTTCATTCCTCATTCCACCATCAACTGGTCATACAGTCCAAACTCCATTCTTCTCATGATCTGTCCCTCAGACCCACCAGCTCTTGGACGTCTCCTTCTTCTCCTTCTGTGTAAAACCATGATACAGTCTGAACAGGTTTTGGTTCTGGTGATGAATGAGTGCAGCTATCATACGGACTGTGTCATCATCCATGGAAGAACAATTGATGATGTTGAAGACCAAGACCAAGGGTGATGAGGTCTGTACACCACGGCTGCTGGACTCATACTGAGATCCAGATGATTTTCTCCCCCTTTTTATAGGAAATATGGTAGTCCGCTAGGTGTCCTTTACATACTCTAGATATACTCCATACATCCTAAATATACGAGATACATCCAGATACAAACATTTTTGTCCATTCTATTTCCGTGCTACTAAGACTGTGTAGATGTTCGTGTACCTTTTGTTTCCTCCCTCTTTCCGTTTTCAGCTGCAGCGAATGTGAGTTGAGGGGATGGCCAGAGGATGAAGAGAGGATACAGAGGACATTTAATGGATGATAATGGACATAGAACATTTGTTGCCCATATATGTCGCGGATGTATATCGTACGCAGCGGAAAGTTCATCCGTTCACAAAGTTTTGTGCAGCTCAAAACTTCTTGTGTGGATGAAATCGCAGTGCATGGATGCTCGATGGATAGAGCGTATGAAACACGTTGAGAATGAATAAACAATGGATGCATAGTGGTTTTCCAACGGATAGCAAGCTTTTTTTAACGTTTTACATCCTCTTTGCATCCGTAAGTGCAGTGGGACTGGGCCTTACTAACTGATCTAGTCCCAGAGTAGTTACAGTATTGTACAGGGTTTTATGTATAGGCGGAAGGCCACCTATAATCTTGAAGTAATAATGCTAAGTTCATGATTTCAAATGTACTAATTCTGAAATTGTTCCATTATTTATGCATGTTAATAGCCTTCCTGAAATTTTTATTTTTGTCTTTCTTTGTTTTTTAAATTTTACTAAAAAAAAATCAGAGTAAAAACTAAAAATAAGAAATTTTAAAAGATAAATAAAATAATAGAAAAGGAAAGAAACAGAAAATATACCTCAAAGGAAAAAAAAATAAAAATTGCAACCATCCATATTCAATATTATCAGCAATAATGCTTATGTTAAAAGCAAAAATCTATTTTGAGAGACTTCATTCTTTGCTACAACTAAGGAAAAATATTTATTTTTTTAATAAATTGACTTGTTTAAAATTCTATGTGTTGTACTAATTTAACAAATTAACAAATACAATTTCCCAAATGTTTAAACACTCACAATTCAAGTAAAAGTTATTTTTTTTACATTTTGCAATATTAAGTCTTTGAGACAGTAACAGAAACTAGGTGAATTTTTTACTGACTTTATAGACAAATACAGTAACCCTCTTGTTTTCTGTTTCAGTGATATTCACGTGCTGAATATAAATGAAGGATTTTCCCAACCAAAAAATCAGGGAAAAGAGAGTTGAGTATAGAACTAATGTGAAGGCAAAAACAGATTGCTATGTTTGTTCCCCCAGGTGTTTTATACCATGAAGGTTCACTGAACTTTTCAAATGTTCATCAAAAGTCATTTATTTCCCAGCCCTCATAAATAGGCTGTCTCCTAGCGTGAGTGAAAAAGGATAAAGCTGTATTAGAAAATAGCTACAATATTACTTTTGTCAAAAGAAGTTTTTGTAATAAACAGGGAATATTAAGAACAAATGAGAAATAAAAAAGAAGAAAAGCCTCCCCTGCAGTGTCACTCCTTATGTGATTAATGACACTTAAAAGAATTCACCAATGGATTCTCCAAGCAACTGAACACTGCTTTAATGGAATGCAGTCAAGATTGCATTGTATTCCAAAATCCCAGCTGTTTGCGAGCACCTAAGATTTGTGATGGCCAAACACTGAGGAGAAATTACACCACAGGTGGGCAAACGGGATGAGGGAGAGTGGGTGTGGTCCACCTTGGGATATAGGTTTTAATCTTGACCAATTTGCACTTCTGAAACATTTATACAGAATTTGAAAGTGCTCGATTGTTTCAAGAAATTTATTTTTAATTTTTTTAGAACATTTATTTTGCCACCTATTCATCCATGGCGACTCAAGGTGGCTCACACAAATATAAAAACATCATATAAAAAGAAAAATGATAAAAGAAAATAATTAAATAATAAACAATAATAAATTAATAAATAGTTATCCCTCAGCCATCCCCGTCCCAGCGACAACACATATTCATACAAGCCATTTCATGGGCTCCATCTCACTCTAGGTTTCCCAGGCCCACAGGCAGAACCATGTCTTAGCTCCTTCTGGAAGAGTGTTAGAGTGGGGGCCGGTCTAGTCTCAGGGGGAATGATGTTCCAGAAAGAGGGAGCCATCACGGATAAGAAATAAGAAACAGAATAAGAATTTTCTTTTCTTTTGAAGTCACTTGCTGAATAAGTTACCTCATAAATTCTCCTCAGCAACTGTTTACTTACACTTTTTCCTTTTTTTTTTTTTCTGAATTTATCCCCAATTTTTACTGATTCACGCATTACAATAAACTACATGTTGCAATGTCTGGCTTAATACAATCTTCTAAGCAAAGATAGAACATAGATAGATTTGTGACCCCGGCCTATGTGTGAAGCCTTGGATTCAGATAGGATTGAGGTCTACAAACAGGAAGCCCTTGTTCAGCAGTTTTTATATTTTGCTTATAATCATTATATTGGCTCCAATCATTGTTCCAATTGCTCCAATCATCATATTTTAGACAAAGCAGAATGAGGGGACTTACAATTCACAGTTGCAGCTGTCAAAGTATCCCCCCAGTCGTATGATTGCAATTCAGGTCATTTGTGACCTTTACTATCAGTTTCCAGCAAGCCAAGTCCATGGGGAAGCTGGCAGGAGGTCAAAAATGGCAATCATGTAAAATAACGACTAACAATTGTGTGGAATTCATCTAATGATAGCAACAGGGCCCAAGAAAAGTTTCAGTCCTCTTTGCTTATACAACAATTCTTGCCTATTTACTCAAAGTCACCTTCCTGATACTCTACAATATTTTCTGCCTTCTAGGATCTACTATCAAAAGTAACAGAAATAGCAGTGAAGCAATACAACATATAGCATGGGTGGGCAATTAATTTTCCCCAGGGGCCACATGAGAAACTGGGACTGCTGTGGAGGTCCACTATCCTGTCCACATCCACCCCTGGTTATCATCATTGCACTGATGCCCATCCACCCCCCTGCTGATACTACACTGATTCCTCATTCCCCATGCTCATCGATTCTTTGCCTCCTGCCACTGACATCCTAGGCCAGATGGGGACTGTTCACAGGCCATAAGAGGCCCACATGCCATAAAATGCCCAGGTCTTACATATGAAGGCTTTGAAAAAGATATTCAGATGCCATATTATTTTATTTGTTATTATTTTCCATTCAATTCTGCCAAGTGACTCTGGGTAGTTTACAAATCTAAAAATTTTAAATAATTTAAACAGTTTAAAAGATATTAAAACAATAAAAAGACATCCACAAACTAAATACGTATAAACTGCAGCCATAAATTATTAAGCTACTAATAGTGAAGCCAAGTAGCAAGGCCCTTCACACATTCCGAGCCCAGGCCTGGGTACATATAGGCAAGTTTTTAGAACTGTGCAAAAAGCTAACAGTGTCAGGTCCATTCAGATCTCTGAGAGAAGATATTCCACAAGGCAGGCACTACAGCAGAAAAAGTCATTCTGCTAGTTCCTGCCAGTCAGGACGCTGGCTGATGGGATCTTCAGTTTGACCAATTGGTTGGATCTGATTGGACAGGTAGAAACTTTTGGAGAAAGACAGTCACTCAGGTAGTCATGTCCCAAGCCATGTATGGCTTTAAAGGTGACAACAAGCACCTTGAATTGCATTCAGAAACACAATGGTAGCCAGCGCATATGTTTTGTATTTGCAAAGTTAGGAACAATGCAAACAATGATTTTTCTCTATACCATCTATGGCAGCAAATGTTGGTCTGTGAAGAAGCAGGATAGAAAGAATATTGATGTTTTTGAACTTTGGTTTCAGGTTAAAACTCCAGAGGATACCACTGGTAACCAAAAAACCAAACAAATAATCAAGGCAACTGACCAACTGCCGAGTTCTCACTCTCAATGCACAAATGACCACACTCCAGTAGAAACATTATGCAAAGGGTAGTTTTATGGAAAAGTCTGTCACGCTGAGTATGGTAGAAGGAAAAAGAAGAGAATGTTCACAGTAGCAAAGTGAACAGACTGAATTCCAGCAGCCATTAGTGCACCAATGGAAGATCTGATGAATCAGGCTGGGGAAGATCCTTCTGGACAAAATCTATTTTTGGGATTCCTAATAATGGTGCTGATTTCATGACATATAAATCAAGATCCCTTTCTCAGTGCACTAAGGCACCCACCTAGGGGATCAAAAATGGAAGAAAGGCAGAGGTGTTATTCCGCAGGTAGCGGAAATTGTGAATAGTTCAGAGAACTGACAAATACGACCTCTGACTGGCCCCGCCCCCATCTATTCTCCGCCTCCCGAGTCCCAGCTGATCGGTGGGGTCTTCTTTTGTTGCCCTGCACAAGAGAACGGAGCTGGAAAGTGGGGTGGGGAGGGAATGGGGATTTTGCAGTATCCTTCCCCTGCCACACCCACCAAGCCATGCCCATCAAGCCATGCCTACAGAACCGGTAGTAAAAAAATTTGAATCCCACCACTGAAGAAAGGTACCTTGAAGGATTGATTTCTGTGAAGTGAAGGACTTCTGCCAGGGTCTCGGTGAACTGGATAGCCAGTCTTCATAGGCCAAAAGTTTCTATAGATACAAATGTTTAGTTAAATCTATCAATTAATTTTACAATTACCTAACTGCAATGCCTGCTGCACAGAACACAGATCTATCTGCAGTATAAGCATCAATCAGTGATTCACCTATATTCATTGATAATGATCACTCTGTTGATGACGTCCTCCAAGTAGAAGGAGGGAAAGCAAAATAACAATTCATAACTTAAAGCAGGAGCAACAAACTCTGGTCCAACCACATTTTTGTAGCACCAATGTCCCACAATTTTGTATAACTAAGATTCTAAAACAAATAGTTTTCAGCAGAGTGTTTTTCTTGGCTTCTCATTCATTAAGAACAGTAGCAAGAAAGATCATAGAACAGGTACAATTCACTTAAGAACCATCTTGCTTAGCAATAGAAATTTTGGACTTGATTGTTTAAGTTGAAGACTTGTGATATGAGCTGTTGTCTTCCTATTAGAAGTTTGCTTCTGTGATATATTTCACCATTCTAAAATCTGGCTCCTCCCCTAAGTACTGGACTAGGATAGGATTAAACCAAAGTGATAATAGTATGGGTTTGCTATGACTCCTTCATGAGCAGAGTATGATGGGTTTTTTTATGTTGCCAAGGATCATTGCGTGAAATAGGTAGCCATATAAGTTTTATAAATAAATAAATAGGCAGCCACATACGAAAAACAATCATAAAACAGTCTTGGTTATCTAGAATCAAAAAAAAATCCAGAGACCACTAGATGGTAGCAAAGGACTAGAATTTGCTAAAGGTAAAGTGGAATACATCAAGTCTTCTGTAATAGCCCACATGCTTTGGAATATAGGTTGGTCCTGATTCTCCTCTCATTCAAGAAAGCTTTGAAGGTGATTTGATTACAAAGGGTATCTGGCCCATAATGTGGTTATCGGCAAATGTATAATCCAAACTATATAACCAAATATATGATGATAATTCTGATTATGAATTGTCAATCCAGAGTCTTATTATTGAAATGGTATGTACATTTTTAAAAATGAATAAATCAAGGGGGTATCCAGGTTTTTGTAGCCCAAATCTGTAGTCCTACTAGAATCATTAACTTCCTTTATATTTATTTTTATATAGCATTAGATTGATCAATGTGATGGTCTAGAGGTGACGTCGTTTATCTCCCACTCAGTAGGTAGCAGCAGCAGTTTATCTCCCACTCAATCCCAGGTAGCAGCATGTCCCCAGGAAAGACACATCTTCTTTTAAGAACAAATGTCTGCTGTGAACTTTGTCTGGGTGTCAGGAAGAATATCCAGCTCAGTTCCATCCAGTTGCCCCAACTCTACTCCAAATTAAGAGATTGTAGGGTTGTAAAAAGAAAAAAAAAACAATGCATTGGTTCTGTGCATGTATTTGGAATAGCATTGTTTCCTGACCAAAGATTAAAATCAACAGAAAAGAATAATTGAAAGAACATTTCTTATTGTGGGTAATATTTTAAAAGTTATCTCAAAACTATTCACATGTTAAGTCAAAGATGGACAACCATTGCTTTTACACCACATTAACCAAATATTAGTGTGGTTGAACACAAGTGAAGTCTTGCAAGGAGTCTTCAAGGAATCAAATATAGAAGGGTTCTCAGGGCTGCAAGTATTATAGGCCATTTCACCCTCTAGAAGCATGTTTATTCTCCACTTTTGCCACTGAATGTCTCAATGGAAATTAGTAAAGATATGTTCTTGTTGGGCAGCAATGGATGCAGAGTACAACATTTAGGAAGATGTAAATCCACTAGGATCAGTCAAGGAAAGAGAGATGGCAAATGATTATGGTGTAATCAAGATGCTACCTTTTAATGTGTCAAAGGACTGTATTCCATCTCCTTTATTATCTATAAAAGACATCAGGGAAATGTCAGACATAAGATAGAAATTCCATGGAAGAAGAAAAAATCCAAACATGAAGCATTCTTTGACCTTACTCTTCAATGCTATGACTGAAAAGAATCACTTGAACATTGAACAACTGTGTGTTGATATTATAATTTTAGCCCAATATACACAGTGAAAAATATCAGGCTTCTGGCTTATTAACCTCTCCCAGAGGAGTTTAGTGAACACAAATTGATAAAAATACAGCATCTCTCCACAGCAATTAAAATTCCAGGTGAGAAAGTATATGACTTCTGGTGTTACTGTAGAAAGTCAGTGCCTACCCCTCCTAGAAGAATGAAATATTTTGGGAGATATTTTTTTTAAAAAGGCAGAATGTTGTATTTCCCCAAAGGGAGAAACAGAGAAACATGTTTTTAGAGGCAAAAAGCAGCCCCCACTTTCCTTAATAGCCCACAGCAGATGTCAGCACTTAAGAAATAAAGAGTTTATTGAAAGAGGAAGACAAGTATCTAGATAGCTTTATTCATAGGCAAAGCAAATACTGCAGGCAGAAATCTATTCAAGACAGGATATTTTGAAACTCCCTGCAGCGAAGTCTGAACAAAGGCAGAATGGTAGGATTAGAGGCAGCCCCCTTACTCAAGATCCAAAACATGATGAAAGCCATTAAAACACAATAGTGTTTTGTT
>BHFT01041044.1:0-22772 GCA_004320025.1 Laticauda laticaudata
AAATATATATATACACACACACACACACACACACACACACACACATATATATATATAAATATATATGAAAATATTAGGCCATGAGCGGGTGTACCTCTCTCTCCTTGTGTTCTGTCTCCATTGTGGTTCTCCATGCAGAATAAAGATTGATTACTTGCCAGGTATTTGATTACCACGTATATGTATGTAAATAGTAGCCTTATACATAGACCACTGTTACAAGACTGTGTGCTGTGTTTTGCCCCTGGGTTGTCTCACAATAGTAACCACGCTGCAAACACTCTGACAGTTTTTCTGAAAGACATTCACAATTAATGGAAGGAAGAAGAGGCAAGAGGCTCAGGCAGGAGAGGACTTAACAGGGAAATCTGTTTGCTAGCGATCCCATCTCCTATAAGTGGTTACAATACAGGCAATCGTCGACTTAAGATAGTTCATTTAGTGCAGGGGTCAGCAACCTTAAGCACTCAAAGAGCCACAAAGGTTCCTAACCGGAAGGCCCCCCCCCCCATTNAGAGCCACAAAGGTTCCTAACCGGAAGGCCCCCCCCCCCATTCAATTCTGGAGCCAACCAGATGTTGTGGTTTGCTGGTACCCTGCGGAGATGGCAGCAGAGTCAGACAATGGGGAGTAACATAGGCCAGTCCAGGAGTCTGGGGAGGCACCTGTTGGCCAGACAAGGAATAATGGATGGAAACTGATCAAGGAGAGATTCAACCTAGAAATAAGGATAAATTTTCTGACAGTGAGAACAATCAACCAATGCATTCAGAAGTTGTGGGAGTTTCATCACTGGAGGTTTTCAAGAAGGTATTGGACTGCCATTTATCAGAAATAGGGTCTCCTATTTGGGTGAGGGGGGGGGTTGGCCTAGATGACCTACAAGGTCCCTTCCACCTCTGTTAATGTGGTCTAGTTGCTCACCATTTCCCAGTTGAAACTGGGATTGAGTCCGTCCATATGTTGTTAAATTAAAGGAGTTGTCATTGTGACTTGAATAGAATAGAATTCTTTTATTGGCCAAGTGTGATTGGACACACAAGGAATTTGTCTCTGGTGCAAATTCTGTCAGTGTGCATAAAAGAAAAGATACATTCATCAAGAGTCAAGAATCATCAGGTATAACACTTAATGATAGTCATATGGTACAATAAGCAATCAAATCATATTAAGAAACAGTCCATATGAATCATAAGGATACAAGCAACAGAGTTACAGTGGTACAGTCACAAGTGGGAGGGGATGGGAGATAAGGAGTGATGAGAAGATTAATAGTAATAGTAGTGCAGACTTTGTAAATAGTTGGAGAGTGTTGAGAAAATTATTTGTTTAGCAGAGTGATGTTGTTTGGGAGAAAAACTCTCCTTGTGTCCCGTTGTTCTGGTGTGCAGGGCTCTGTAGCGTCATTTTGAGGGAAGGAGTTGAAGCAGTTTATGTCCAGGATGTGAGGAGTCTGTAAATATTTACACAGCCCTTTTTTTGACTCGTGCAGGATTCAGGTCCTCCATGGAAGGCAGGTTGGTAGCCATTGTTTTTTCTGCAGTCCTAATTACTCTCCGGAGTCTGTGTCTGTCCTAATTGCTAATTGATGTTCACGGAGGGGCTGTGCTAAGTTTTTTTCTGGGGTGGTTTTTCAGCTTTTTCTGTGGCTCCCAGATCCTTCTGCAAAAGTGCTCCACGCCCAGCATCAAATGGATTCCACAGGATTCCAGAAAGCACTTAGGGATTTCCCCCAGCAATTTGGCAAGTGGTTCCATCTCACCCTGATCAAATACTTGCCCTTCCGAGAAAGCCAGAGTGGATGGAGGTGTGGTTGTTTCTCACACACCCTCCTGCAGGGCTGAGCTGTTGTTTACTTTCTCCCTTTATTATCACTTTAATAGTTTTGCTAACAGTTCCTGCCTTCTCTGTTCCAATTTATCGCTGCAATTCTCTATCATCTTAGCTGGTCACTCAAAGTCAAGACTTAACTTGACAGCATATAATCAACCTATTGATGCTCAGGCTAAGTCCAGGCTGCTTTTTTTAAATTGTGTTTTTAATTTAACTTTATTAGAACACAAAATATAACGAAAATAAAGATGAAAAAAAAAAATAAGAGGGGGAAATAAAGATTTTTTTTTTTTTAAANGATGAAAAAAAAAAATAAGAGGGGGAAATAAAGATTTTTTTTTTTTTAAAGAAAGTGTTGATTTAAACTCTTTCCAAGAAAGTACAGGTAGTCCTTAACTTATAACCACAATTGAACCAAAAATTTCTGTTCTTAAATGAGATACACATTTGTGTTTGTGTTGGGTCTGGTCTCTAGGTGTTAAGTGAATTTCATTGTATGTGTATACTGTGTGTATACATACAATAACAATAAAGTATCATTTATATGTACAAAAAACAACAATGTACACAGCAAATGAGATAACTGTGCTGGGTTTCGTATAGTTATCTCATTTGCTGCTTACACTGTCATTTTTTGTGTATATAAATAATAATAATAATTATTGTTGTTGTTCAGTGAATTTTACGACCTTTCTTGCCGCAGTTGTTAAGTGAATCACTGCAATTGTTAGGCTAGGGACACAGTTGTTAAGGGAATCTGGATTCGCCATTCTCTTTGCTTGTCAGGTGGTCACAAAAAGGATCATGTGACCCCGGGACACTGCAACCATCAAGTGCTATCTGAATTGATCATGTGACTATGTGAATGATGCAATGGTCGTAAGTGTGAAAAATGGTCGAGTCTCTTTTTTTCCAGTTCCAAATCAAGGGCTCAAGGGTTGGAGCAGTGGTGGGATTGGAATAAGTTAACAACCAGTTCTCTGGCTGGGTAGGTGTGGCGGATGGTCATGTGACTGGGTGTGTCACATCACTCATCACACCCAGCCCCGCCTCCCGGCCACTCGCCTCAAAGGCAGAGGTGGGATTCAGCCAATTGGGGCTAATTCCACCCACCATTGGTGGCCCCGCCCCTGCCCATTTTTCAGCCTGTTTTTTGAATTGTTTTCAGACCATTTGGGGGGCTATTTCCAGGCTGATCTTGCCCCAAAAAACACAAAAACAGGCTGTTTCTCGGGCTGTTTTCAGGCTGTTTGGGGGGCTATTTCAGGCTGGTTTTGGCTTGAAAAATGGTCCAAAAAATGGCCCATAAAACAGGCCAAAGAATGAGCAGGGGGAGGGCCAGCCAGTGGTGGGATTTGCTGGTTCGCCAAACTGTGCAGAATCTTAACTACCAGTTCATCTGAACCAGTGTGAACCGGCAGCAGCCCAACTCTGGGTTGGGGGCACAGATAACAGATAATCAGAGTTTATCTTGAAGGGACCTTGTAGGTCATCTAGTCCAACCACCCGCCCAAGTGGGAGACCCTATACCATTTCTGACAAATGGCAGTCCAGTCTCTTCTTGAAAGTCTTAAGTGATGGCGCTCCCACAACTTCCAAGGGCAACTTCTGTTCCATGGGTTGATTGTTCTCACGGTCAGAAAGTTTCTCCTTATTTCCAGGTTGAATCTCTCCTGGTTCAGTTTTCATCCATTATTCCTTGTCTGGCCTACAGGAGCTTTAGAAGATATCTTGACCCCTTCCTCCTCTCTGTGGCAGCCCCTCAAATATTGGAAGATGCTCTCCTGTCTCCCCTGGTCCTTCTCTTCACTAGACTAGCCAAGCCCAGTTCCTGCAACCATCCATTGTATGTTTTAACCTCCCGTCCCTTAATCATCCTGGTTGTTCTTCTCTGCACTTTTTCTAGAGCCTCAACCTCTTTTTTATAGTGTGGTGACCAAAACTAGATGGAGTACTCTAGGTGTAGTTTTACTAAGGCTTTACAGAGTGGTATTAGTACCTCCCTTGATCTCGATTGTATCCCTCTGTTAATTCAATTTAGGATTGCATTGGCTTTTTTGGCTGCTGCACCTACAATATATTATTTATTTCATTGTTTTTCTTCCATATCCTCTGCACTCCTTCAAGAGCCTTCCAATTTCATATGCCACCTTTGATTCTATGACCTCTGACTATCATTCCTTCCACCTTTTAAAGATCATAAACTCCTGGACTGAGCTGTGAATCAACTTCATTAATAGCACGAGAGATTATATTCTTTCCTGTCTTCCTTTATAAATTTGTCATAAAATCTGTTGGGTCCATTCACAGGCAGGAGAAAATGCTTGCCTTTGTCTGTAAATGTTCTCTTTTAAACTCACTCAAATGTTAGAACACAAAAATGATGCTTTTCCATTTTTTTCAGTTCATGTTTGAAGTAAAACAAAATTCTGCAAATACAAGGCTGTTATAGCCCATATTTTATCCTTAAAGATGACCTTAGCTGCTTCATTTGAACATTATTTTAAGATGCTACAAAACTTCCAACATTGATACTGATTTAATTATAATATTATTTATGTGCCATCTCCTCTGTCAGCTCTGGGTAGCATTCGGATTTGATAGTTTTGCAAACTTCCTCTGACTGAGAATATATTATTTTGTTTTTGTTTCTACAGGTTGATGCTTGAAAACACCTATCAGTGGTAAGATATATTTCCTAGATCTTATTCATCTCTTTCATTGGCCTTTGGAAATCTTCTGAGAAAAAGTGGATGAATTCTCAATTCAACCAAAAGCCAACATTTATGTTAGTGACAACCCTTTATAATAAACATGACAAAATTTATTAGACCTTTTATAATAAATGTGACAAAATGCCACCAGGTGAGACACAGGGAAGTACTTTAAAAAAAATGAACCAAGGGACACGCACAGATGTGGTATTCAGCAGGTTCTGACCAGTTGTGGAGAACCAGTAGCAGAAATTTTGAGTAGTTTGGAGAACCGGCAAATTCCACCTCTGACTGGCCCCGCCCCCATCTATTCTCCGCCTCCCAAGTCCCAGCTGATTGGCTGGGTCTTCTTTGGTTGCCCTGCACAGGAGAATGGAGCTGGAAAGCAGGTTCGTGGAGTAGGGGGAGCGAATGGGAATTTTGCAGTATCTTTCCCCTGCCACACCCGCCAAGCCACACCCACAGAACCGGTTGTAAAAAAATTTGAATCCCACCATTGGACACACACTATGCAAGTAGTCCTTGACTTACAACCATAATTAGACCCAAATTAGTCATACCAGCCATTAAATGGATAACCACATGATTGTACCTGATTTTGCAATCTCCTTTGCAGCAGTTGTTAAATGAATGCAGTTGTTATAAAACAAACGCCACAGTCGTTAAGCAAAACTATTATTCAGAAGGGGCATTGAAATGGAAAATGGAAGGAAAACATGGATTTACGGCAGAAACATAAATTGTGGTTGTGGGATCACAGGATTACCATAACTGCAGGCCGGCTGACAAGTGCCGAAAATACAAGGACATAACTTGTTTCAGGGGACTGGCTGGTTGGAATCTTGAATCTGGGTTGTAAATAGCCCTTAGCACATTACAGGTAGTCCTCAACTTAAAGCAGTTCATTTAGTGACCATTCGAAGTTACAACAGCACTGAAAAAAGAGATTTAGAACCATTTGTCACATTTATGACCATTGCAGCATCCCTGAGGTTATGTTATCTTTCTCAGGATTCTGCTGATTGCCTTAATTAAATCATGAGCCTCAAGCCAAGCATCAAAAGAATCCAGAAAATTTATTAAAAGCAACATGACCAGCAGTAGCCAGTATGAAGCCAACTCTGGCATACATAATTTACAGTCAGCTGTGGCCCTGTTTCCTCCCTCCCCCCTGGGGATGTCATAAATCAGATTCTACAATGAAGCATGTCCACATGCTGGGTGTCATCAATCATATTCTCCAATTAAGGATTTTCTCAGGCAGAAGATCCGATAATTTAGTTGTAGTCTTTATAAGATAAGTGTGGAATGTACTTTGGGTTTTAAACCGCCTTCAGTTCTTTTGCGACCTTCTGATAAGCGAAATCAATGAACTGGATTCACTTAACAACGGTGGCAAGAAAGGTTGTAAAATGGTAAAGGTAAAGCTCACTTAAAACTGTCTCACTTAGCAGCGGAAATTTTGGGCTCGATTGTGGTTGTAAGTTGAGGACTATCTGTACTTGTTAAACTTTTGAGCGCGAAAAGTCCTCTTGAAGGTCAACTTGAAAACATGATCTGAGTTTCCATTGGAGTCACACACACAAAAAAAATAAGTCAGACGACATCAAAAAGCTTTCCAAACACCAAATAAAGAAATTTTTACATTTGTCACAGTTCCCCTTTCTTTTCTTCTATCCTTCATTTTTCTTTCCCTCCCCCAACTCTGCTCCATGACATCATTTCCTTCTTTCTTTCCAAATTTACAAAAATCTGCAAAGGCAAAAAAAGTAAACAAACCCCCCACACTCAACTCCTCTGAGATAACTCCTCTGCCTGTGATTCTTAAATTTTTCGAGAAGCAGTGAATATCTCAAAGGAGTAAAAGTTCAGATAAAACAGATGTAGTGTTAGAGAAAGACATAACCACAGAACCCCCTGTAAAACTGGCTGTAATTTTCAATTATTAATTTCCCTTTTTTTGTAAAGAGAGCCAGTGCTAGACTAGAAATCACAGGACAAGGAGCCCGAGTCACCTTTAAACATGAAAACTAGTTGTGTATCTATGGGCCAATCACCAGGAGATGGTAAATTCTAGTCCTGCCTTAGGCATGAAAGCTGGCTAGGTGACTTTGAGCCAATCACCAGGAGTCTGTGAGTTGTAGTCCTGTCTCAGGCTTTAAAAACCATCTGGGTGACCTTGGGCCAATCACCAAGGGATGGTGAGTTCTAGTCCTGCCTTGGGCATGAAAGCCAGCTGGGTGACTTTGGGCCAATCACCAGGAGATGGTGAGTTCTCCCAGAGTTGAAGTCCACCTATCTTGAGGTTGGTCAAGCTTGAGAAACACTATTAGAGGAATAAATTAGTAAACCAGTGGCTATTGCTAAAGATAAAATACAAGTTTATTGCAGATTATTATTATTTTCTGAGTTGGTGTTTTTAATTTATCCCCCTTCAGTTTTTCTTAGGGTTTTTTTTAATTTATTTTTTTTTAAAAAAGAAAAGTTTTAATAGAATGTTGGGTGCTGTAGCTTTATAGTAAACAGGAAGCTCTTTTTGCAGATAATAAGTGATTTGAAACTGATTGGAAAATAAACCCAAGGCTAAATTATCCCATTTCCTTGCTGTGCAGGTACGTAGAACTGCGCCAATTTGGATCCAGCCCTCATGGAGGATTCGGAATGGGGTTCGAGCGGTACCTGCAATGCATCCTTGGAGTTCAGAATATAAAGGACGTCATCCCATTCCCACGATTTCCCCACTCCTGCGTTTTATAGCCAACTTTCTGTTTTGCTTCTCTTGTAAATGTACGGCATTTGTAAATGACTCTATGCAACATTGCGAGAGAGAGCAAAACATAAGAGACTTCCTTTTTTTTTTTCCCCTGTCTCTTTTTTGTATTTTTCCTTTTTCCACTAAACAGAAGTTAAAAACTCAGGTTTGAAGTCTGCCCTGCCTGCAGAAATATTTAATCATGTATATCAGTGGTGGATATTGGTTCGGACCGGTTCACCCAAACCGGTAGTAAAAAAAAAAAGCCTCCAACGATCAGTTGAGAGGAGGGGGAAAAAAGGGCAATCAGCTGAGAGGATAAAGAAGAGAAAAGTCCAGGATTGGTGCCCGCCCCTGCGCTTTTCTCTCCTTTATCTCTCAGTGTCAGGATTCCAGCAATCACCCTAATTAAATCATGATTCTCGAGCCAAACTTCAAAAAACTTCAGAGGATGCATTAGAGGAGACATGTTGGCACTGCCTTGTATGAAGCCAACTCTGGCCTACGTCATTTACAGTCACCTGTGACCCTGTTTCCCCCTTCCCACCTGGGTGTCTCATCAACCAGATTCTCCAATTGAGCCCATTCACGGGCTGGGTGTCATCAATCACGTTCTCCAATTAAATATATTCGTGGACAAAAGTTCTGGTATTTTAGTTACAATCTTTTAATGATAAGAATTGGAATGTACTTTTGCTTTCAAACAGCTGCACTGCTCCTCCAGATTTCCTTCCTCCCCTCCCCCCCTTTTTATGACAACTACTAAAACAGGCATAGGGATGTTTTATGAGTTGACATTCAGCTGATTGGCACTGCAAGTCTCAGGTGGTGTGGGGAAAGTTGCATGTTCTGACCCATACCTTGTTCCTAGGAAACAAACACTGAACAGAGGTAACAGCAAAACCTTTTAATGATTCTTTATGAATTCTGTTCCTTCCCAGTTCAAAGGCTGTTTCAAACTAATTGTCTCTGATCAGGATGAGCCTTGCCAAGGTGGTGCAAGGGTGCCAAGAACACTAGATAAAGTTGCCAAGAAATATTTCAAATACAAAGAGTCTCCAAACACCAGCCAGGATATTCCTAACGTCCACCGGGCTTCAGTGCAAAAACTTCTTTGCTTCCTGCAAAGAACTCCAGTTTCTCAGCTGGCTTTTATCTTTTACGGGAGGGGCCATTACCTTACAGTCTTACTCCTGAGTCGCCTGTGCTGCTGCAGCTGCTCTTTCTTTCGAACAGCCCTGCGCACATGCGCACTTGGCACAGGCTGCTCAGGGACCTCTTCCTCACTGCTGCCAGCCTCCACAGTCTCCAAAGGCGGCATTCCACTCCCTGATGGTCCTGGCCCCATCCATGCATCACCCGCAGGCCCTTCATCTGAGTCCTCGTTCTCTGAGACCTCAGCCGTCTGTACCTGCTGCCGGCGAACCACAACACTGCACACCGGCGTTAGGCAAAGCATGCCCACCAAGCCACCCCCACCGAACCAGTGGTAAAACAATTTGAATCCCACCATTGGTGTATTTATTCTTTTTTTAAAAAAAAAACAGCTTTTAAAAATAGCAGGGTCTTTTTAACCTTAGGAAACCTGCCTTGGATGAAGTCCTCTTACTCAGGTCATCCTCAAGTTATGACTGTTCCTTTAGTGACCATTCCAAGCTACAATGGCACTGGGGGGAAAAACAACTTATCACCAGCAACATTTCCACAGTCAGGTGGTCAGAATTCAGGAGCTTGGCAACTGGCCTGTATTTTCGACTGTTGGAATGTGTCCCTGGGTCAAGATGAATTTGCTTAACGACCATGTCATTCACTTAACGACTACAATGATCCCTTGGAGAACCGTAGCGAAAAATCGTAAAATCAGGCACGACTCGCTTAGCAACCGCTTCACTTAGTGACAGAAATTCCAGTCCTCGTGGTTGCAAATCGAGGCCTACCTAAATTGATATATGCAAGGTCTTCATCTACCAGCTAAGATAATTGGAGCACAACTGAGAGAGAGAGCTCAGAACCTGGAAAAGCAAGACGTTTGTTTAACTTGCAACTGGATAAAGCAAAGATTAAAGCAGCTACAAAATTGTTAAGTGCCACCGCTTTGAAATTGTAAAAATGCAAACGCATCTGAGTTTTTTGACTCGGTCTTATCAAGATTAAAAAAATAAAAAAAATCTCCTTCAAGTTGCGTTTGATTCTTCGTGACTTTGGAAAAAAAAGACTGCGTAGCTTAGCCACGAAGCTGGTTTCCCATCACCTTGTTCCAATATGATACTTGGTTTTTGTTTTTTTCAACTTTCCACTTCAGCTTTGGGGTTTCCCTAATTAACATTTTGAATTATATTCTGATTTGATAAGTTTGAAAAAAAAACAACGAAATGCCAGAAACTGGTGTACCAGAGACCATGAGTTCTAGTCCTGCCTTAGACATGAAAGCCAGCTGGATGACTTTGGGCCCATCACTAGAGGTGACTGAGCTCTAGTTCTATTTTAGGCATGGAAGCCAGCTAGATGACTTTAGGCCTGTCACCAGGTGACTTGAGTTCTAGTCCGATTTTAGGCATAAAAGCCAGCTGGGTGACTGGGCCCATCAATAGGCGACTGTGAGTTCTAGTGCTGCCTTAGGCATGAAAGCCATTTGGGTGATCTTGGGCCAGTCACTCTACTCAGTCCAACCTGCATCACAGGATTGTTGTTATGTGGAAAATAGCATGAGGAATCCTTAAAATAATGTTTAAAAGGTGATATAAAAATTTGATAATCTAATAGGTAAAAAAATATTGGCATAAATATTACTTGGATGAAGTGAATGCAAGAATGGGGATTTTCTGTCCTTCCAGGAGCTTACTCACTGTGCTGCTGAACTCATTAATTTCTTGACAATCATATTTAACCTACTTTTCATTCAAAGCTGTTCCATGCTTCATTGCAATATAAAACAAACTAATACAACTCAAGAACATTGCCACGTTAGAAGCAACAAGAATCCTTACTAAGCCTTAGTAAGGCCACACCTGAAATACTGTATCCAGTTTTGATCAGCACATCAGAAAAAAAGATATTGTGACTTTGGAAAAAGTACAAAGAAGAGCAACTGAGATAGTTAAATGCCTGAAGACAAAACGTATGAAGAACAATTGCTGGAATTAGGTATGTGTCAACTCATAAAATATTTCTATCGTCTTTTTAGAGTTGCCAACAGAAAGGGAAGGGGGAGCAGTGCGGCAGCTTGCATACCAAAAGTGCATTCTATGTTTTCAAAGATAGTAATTAGGTGACTGAAGTTTTTGTGCAAAATTCTAACTGGAGAGCATGATTGATGACTCTTGGCTATGGGTGTGTCTCTGTTCTGACCCAAGCCTCATTCAAATCAAAGAAAGTATCTTTAAAAGCAAACCTTTTGAATGCATCTCTGAATTCTGTTCATTCATAGTAAAGAGTCATTATGGATAGGAGACCACCTGGAAACCTACCTAACAGTGTGTACCTACAGTGTGCAGCGGCAGCCAAAAAGACCAAGGCAATCCTAAGTTGCATTAACAGAGGGATACAATCAAGATCAAGGGAGGTACTAATACCACTCTGTAAAGCCTTAGTAAGACCACACCTAGAGTACTGCATCAAATTTTGGGCACCATGCCATAAAAAAAGATGTTGAGACTCTAGAAAAAGTACAGAGAAGAGCAACCAGGATGATGAGGGGATTGGAGGCTAAAACCTACGATGGACGGTTGCAGGAACTGGGCCTGGCTAGTCTAGGGAAGAGAAGGACCAGGGGAGACAGGAGAGCATCCTTCCAATATTTGAGGGGCTGCCACAGAGAGGAAGGGCTCAAGCTATTTTCCAAGATACCTGAAAGCCAGACTGGATGAATAATGGATGAAAACTGAACAAGGGGAGATTTAACCTGGAAATAAGGAGAAATTTGAAAACAATCAACCCATGGAACAGAAGTTGCCCTCGGAAGTTGTGGGGAGCGCCATCACTTGAGACTTTCAGGAAGAGATTGGACTGCCATTTGTCAGAAATGGTGTAGGGTCTCCCGCTTGGGTGGAAGGGTTGGATAAGATGACCTACAAGATCCCTTCAAACTCCAGTAATCTGTTGAGACTGGGAAATTAGAAGAACCCAAGAGAAGGCAATGGCAAGTCGTTTCCTCCTCGTGGCCAAAAAAAATTATAACCTGTTCACCCAGAGTTGCACTTGGCTCATGAGAATCTAAATTTTAAACCCAAAAGTTGTGTGAATCCAGCCTGTTGTGTGGTCACCGTGTATGATTCAAGCTTTCCAGCCATATAGATAATCCTTGATTTAACGACCATAAATGAGCCCGAAATTTCTGTGGCTAAGCAAGACGGTTGTTAATGGGACAGTTGTGTCCCATTTTACCACCTATCTTGCCCCCGTTGTTAAGTGAGTCGCTGCAGTGGTTAAGTCAGGAGCAAGGTTATAAAGTCAATCTGGATTCCCCATGGAATTTACATGCGAGAAGGTTTCAGGAAAGCAACCCCGGGAAAGCCACAACCGACATAAATACAAGCCAGTTTCCAAGCCTCTGAATTTTGATCAGGTGGCCTTGTGGATATTGCAATAGTTGTAAGAGTGAAAAACGGCCCTCAAATTAAGTTTTTCACTTCCGTTGTAACTTCAAAGTCACTAAATGAATTGTCATAAGTAAGGACAACATGTGTCACATTCTGTAATATGCTTTCTTTTATCTGGCTAGAGTATGATCTATGAATATGGCATTTGCATGTGGTTAAACCATGTTAGGGTTAAGCATGTAACTTAGTTTATTAGTGGCTCTTGTGTGATAGGGATCTCAATTCCTAGGAGGATAGGCAAACTTGAGTTACAATCCAGCATGCAGTAAATATGGAGATGTGATCTAGAAGAGAGAGTTGGCCAAAAAATTTTTTAGAAAACCTTGGAAGAAGCCCAAATCTTAAATGCTTTTTTTTTCCCCCAATAATATAGACCTTCTTTATAAGGGCTTTAAAATTAATGGGATGCTTCTATGGATCATTGTTTACAACAGCAGTAAAAGTAAAATAGACATGTAAACCAGAAGCAGGAAATTACCGCTGAATTACAGTTACTTCACTTTTGGATGTAAGGAATGAGGCTTCTGGAAATTTTAGCTACACACACACACATACACACACACACACTAGCTTAGTACCTGTGCTTTATGAAACAATGTGGTTGGGCTTAGTTTGGGGGGAGGAAAACAAGGGGAAAAAATTCTGCCTCTGCCTACCTGCATCCATGGGTATTCATCTGGCTAGCATCCTGTCAGTGTGTGAGAGAGTTGAGGACTGTTTGGAAACTCAAACAGTATTTGCTGGGTGAGCAAGAAGGAGACAGCAAGGAGCCTGGGTGGGGCTTAGCTCAACTGTTCTGTACTAAAGCTGCTTGGTGCTGAATCTGAAACTCCTCTGCTTGTGTTTTGTATTTGGAGCAGATTTTTTTCAGGTGGGGATGTAGAATAGAACCAGGTCAGACCGATTCTGATCAGACCGTGTTAAGACTAATATATGAAATACTAATGCTCTGGTGGTCAGTTCGAAAATTCATTTCTTAGTCAGCATCTAGAAGCTGAGGAGAACATACGTGCCAAATTTCTATAGAACCAGTCTGAACCAGTAGAATCCCACCCTTGATTAGGGGACTGGAGGCTGAAACATATGATGAACAGTTGCAGGAATTGGGCCTGGCTAGTCTGGTGAAGAGAAGGACCAGGGGAGACAGGATAGCAAGTCTTCCAATATTTGAGGGGCTGCCACAGGGAGGAGGAAAGTGTCAAGCTATTTTCCAAAGCACCCAAAGGCCAAACAAAGAAGAATGGATGGAAACTGAACAAGGAGAGATTCAACAAATAAGGAGAAATTTTCTGTCAGTGAGAACAATCAACCCATGGAACAGAAGTTGCTTTTGGAAGTTGTGGGAGCGTCATCACAGGAGGTTTTTAAGAAGAGACTGGACTGCCATCTCAGTCTTTACCACATCCCAGAGGACGAACCCGCCCCCCCAACCTGATCTACTGGATGAAGGTCCCTTCCAACTCTATTAATCTGTAATCTGTTGAAACTGGTGTTGGACTAGATGACCTACAAGATCCCTGTAATATTTGGGGAAGAAGGACCTGTGGGAGAATTTATCTGCACATCAAATTGTTTCCTGGCTCGCACTGATACCGAAAGAGCAACATCATCTCATCATGCCATGGTGGGTGCGGGCGCTTGACTCACAGATGACACAACACCGGTGAGCAGATTAGGGCTTATTTTTCTCAGCCAGCAGATACGAAAGAACTCTTGAGTGGTTGCTTCACCGTTCCGGCTTCTTGGTTTGCACCGGGCCACATTCTGCTGATTTTGCAGTAGGAGGAAATTTTTGGCAAGCTAAGAGATTCCTATTTCACACAGGAGTGTTGGAGGGAGGAAAACCTTCCTGGCTTTTTGTAACCTGGCAATGCCTGTAAACATTGCTGTAACCTGCTCCATTCATTCCTACCCGATGAGGAAAAAAATTCTAAATTCTAACGGTAGTAAAGGTTCCGCACCAAAAAAAAAAAAGGGACGGAAGCAATGTTCTTCTTCTTTAATGGGTGTGCATGTGCCTAGGAGACCGCCGGGATTCCCAATTTCATGCAAAAGGTGGCTTACCTATCTGATATTTTGCTCCCTACGTTTTCCCGCAAGAGCGTAACATGGAATGGGTGCAACCAAGGAGGACTAGAATCTTGATCTCTTCACTTCTGATCCAGCATCTTCTCCAGCAGATCACCCTGGTTTGTGGACTGAGAAGCAGAGACTCACCCAAACTCCTCCAAAGGCATTTGTCTGTCCATCCATCCATCCATTCATTCATCCATCATCTGTCGTCCTAGTGGACAATAACTTAAGAAAGCTCATGCAATCCTTGGTTGTATAAAGAGAGGCATGAAATCAAAATCATGTGAAGTCTTAGCACCTCTTTATAAAGCCTTAGGAAGGCCACATCTGGAATACTGCATCCAGTTTTGGACACCACATTACAAAAAAAAGATGTTGAGACTTTTGGGAAAAGTGCAGAGAAGAGTGACTAAGAGGATTAAAATGTCCTGGAGACTAAAACATATGAAGAACAGTTGTATGATCTGGATTTGGCTAGTCTAGAGAAAAGAAGGACCAGGGGAGACAGGAGAGCAGTCTTCCAGGATTTGAGGGGCTGCCACTGAGAAGAGGGAGTCAACCTATTTTCCAAAGTCCCTGAAAGCACGACAAGAAGCAATGGATGGAAACTGATCCAGGAGAGAAGCAACCTGTAACTAAGGAGAAACTTCTTAACAGTGAGAACAATTAACCAGTGGAACAGCTTGCCACCAGGTGTTTCATCACTGGAGGTTTTTAAGAAGAAACTGGACGATCACAGGTCTGAAATAGTATAAGGTCTCCTGCTTAAACAGGGGGCTGGACTAGAAGACCTCCAAGATCCCTTCCAGCTCTGTTCTGATTATTATTATTATGACCTGTCCTTCTTAACAACATACATATTGAGCTCTATTATGCTCGTAAGTCAAGGGCCTATATGCTTGCTTTTGAGTATAAAATTTCTTGTCTTTGGCCCTGCAAACCTTGCTGGCCAGGATGGAAATGTTTCTTAAATAATGGTAAGGAAAAGGAGTGGTGTGCAATTCAGTCATTGTAATTTAATAATTCAGAATGGTTATTTATTGATAAGATGGTGTGAGATTTAGCATGGCTGCTTAGCATCGTTGCATTGGAAGGGCTTTAGGTAAAAGACAAGCTGTCTGGATAGTCCTTGATTTATGACCACAATGGAGCCGAATTTTCCATTGTTAACCAAGACAGTTGTTAAGTGAGGTTTGCCCCATCTTACAACCTTTCTTGCCACAGTTGTTTAAGTGAATCTTTGCTTGTCGGAAGGATGCAAAAGGTGATCACATGACCCTGGGCAATGCAACTGACATAAATCCATGCCAGTTGCCAAGCATCTGAATTGTGATCACATGACTATGAGGAGCTGTAGTGGTCGTAAGTATGAAAAATGGTCATCACTTTTTTCAGTGCTGTTCTAGCTTTGTTATATGTGTATACTGTGTATAAATAATAAAATACTATTAGTATTATTAACTTCAAACAGTCAATAAATGAATGTAATTTGAAGACTACTTGTATGTGGCCTGCGATTATCTAGATCACCACTCGAGGGCGGCAAAAGGTGAGCAGCTTCTGTTGTTCTTTGCTGCTCTCTAGTGGCCATGTAAAACTTTGCAGGGCTCCATGTAAGAATGAATTGTTTATCCAACTAATCCAGCAGCTTTTTCTAAGGAAACCGGCCTGTGGGATAATTCCATCACCTTTATGACCTGGAAGTATGAGGCACAGAAGAAGGAAACAATAGGTTCAGAAAAATATGTGTCCCCTCAAAGAATGGTTGACCGTGGCTGCCAAATCTTCGCCAAACGTTTTTTCTCGGGGTACGAGGTTTTCACACTATCGAAAAGGAACACAATTAGATCACGTTCCCTGTGTTTTCTTTCATTTCAATGGAAGTGACATTGAACTGGGGGTTGGGGCCTGGTCCTTCCAACTTTTTAAGATGGAGTCATCAGCCATGGGCCTAGTGCAGGTAGTCATTGACTTGCAAGCACTCATTTAGTTCAGAGTTACAATAGCACTGAAAAAAGTATGTGTGTGTGTATATACACACACACACACCTCTCCCAGAATCCCCTATCCAGCATGCTTCAAGATGTGTGGACTTCAACTTCTCTATGAGTTACACCACTGTACCTCAACCTAGGCCATTTGAAGAGAGGTGGACTTCAACTCCCAGAATCCCCTAGCCAGCATGCTTCAAGATGCATGGACTTCAATTCCTCTATTAGTTACATAACGCGTCTTCAAACTTGGCAGCTTTAAGACTTGTAGACTTCAACTCCCAGAATTCCTTCTCCAGTGATGTTAGCACAGGAATTCTGGGAGTTGAAGTTCACAAGTCTTAAACTTGCCAAGTTAGACCAATGTACCTCAACCTAACCTTGAGTTCAACCAATATACCTCAACTTGTAGAGAGGTGCACTTCCAACTCCCAGAATCCCCCAGCCAGCATGCTTCAAGATGGGTGGACTTCACCTCCTCTATTAATTAGACCGGGGGTCCCCAAACTTGACAGCTTTAAGACTTGTGGACTTCAACAGGGTCTTAAGGAGGAGGTCAGTACAATCGAGTCGAATTCTGGGAGTTGAAGTCCACAAGACTTAAACTTGCCAAGTGAGAAGACCCTTGAATTAGATTCATGTACCTCATCCTAGACTACTTGTAGAGAGGTGGACTTCAACTCCCAGAATCCCCCAGCCAGCATGCTTCAAGATACGTGAACTTCAACACCTCTATTAGTTAGACCAGGGTACCTCAACCTAGGCCACTTGTAAAGAGGTGGACTTCAACTCCCAGAATCCCAGAATTCTGGGAGTTGAACTCCAGCCCTCTTCAAGTAGCCAATGGTTTGAGGACCTTGGAGTTAGAAACTTTTCCAAAGCAGCTCAGACTGGACAGAGGTGCCACAGTGATACCCGGAGAGTCCCAATTGCATGACCAACGGTGCTGGTTGCTTGTGTGATTTCTTGACAATGAAGAAATCCTGCGGTTGGCATGAGGAAGTGACACTGTCAGGAGACAGAAGTTGGTGGCAAGGAAGAACATTTGAACTTCCTCCGCAGACGCCATGGGTCTCCCTTTGTGGCAGGCCGTTCAGTGGGAAAACAATTGAGGGTTTGATCCTAATATTCTGCCCTTGCCAACACTGGTAGTCCTCGACTTACGATCACAACTGTTGCAAAGCAAGACAGCAATTAAGTGAGTTTGGCCCCATTTTACCATCTTTCTTGCTGCCGTTGTAAAGTGAATCACAGTTGTTAAGTGAATCTCCCTTCCCCCTTGTCAGAAGGTCGTGTGACTATGGTCATTAAGTGAGGAAAAAGATCACTTTTTTTCAGGGCTGTTTTAACTTCGGCCACAAAACAAATGGTTGTAAGTTGGGGACCCCTGTGCCCCTTCCTCATCTGAAGGCATAGTCGTCGGGACCGGTTTTAAACTGGAGGGAGAGCACCATATCTTTGATTCCTTACCGTTATTAACTGTCCCATCCCAGAAATTGGTTAAAAAGAGAAAATTAAGAAATGAAATAAACGGGGGGAGCCCTTTACCAACTGACAGCCGGACAATTTGGCCTAATGGTTAAGGTGCTGACCAAGAAACTGAAAGGCGGAGAGTTCGAGTCCTGCCTTAGGCACGAAAGCCAGCTGGGTGACTTTGGACCAATCGGCTGGGTGACTTTGGGCCAATCACCAGGAGACTGTGAGTTCTAGTTCTGCCTTAGGCATGAAAGCTGGCTGGGTGAGTTGGAAGAGGAGAGGAGGAAGAAAAGGAGAAGGAAGGAGGAGAGGAGGAGGCTAAGAGGGAGGAGGAGGAAAGAGAAGGAGGAAAAGAGAAGAGGAGGAGAGAAGGAAGAACAGAAAGAGATAAAGGAGGAGGGATTTGAGATTGTCATGCACTAAATGGGTTTAAATAGATCTCACCTTTCCAAATCCCTCTTGTTCTATATCCCAAAGCCAATTCATTTGGAGAATGGAACAGACTTTTTCTGATTCAGCTTGAATTGAGTGATCAACCCAAATCCATAACCTGCTTGTCCACAAATCAGGGCACAACTTTGGAGCCAAAATGTCAATCAAAAAGAGGCACTGGAAGTACTCTAGAGACGATCTGTTCTCTCCAAGGCTTTTAACACCGCTTGCCAAAATGATAAGCCAAGCAGGGCCAGCTCTGGTTATTTTGGTTGAATGGGGTCAGCTGCAGCAGCAGAAAAAATTGGGACAGAAACGAGTGGATTTGGCCTTTTTTGTTTTTTTGCAAGGAAAGCGATTGCAAATGAAACCAGTGAGGATGCTGCAGTTCTGGTGCCTATTTTAGGCTGGATCCTGATGGTTTGATAGGCACCTTGTCTTGCTGGAAAAGAGCCATTTTTGGACTCAGAACTGCTGTTCTCAAGTTTCACTGGGGATTTTAATTGCCATAGTTTTTTTTTTAAAGACATGTAGGCATAACAGCATTTGGGCCAGTCACGCAGTTTTCTTCTGCAGCCTGGAGAGAAATGATTTCAGGTTTCTTAAGACATCAGTTGCTGGCCCTTCCTCCAAATTTAAAATGGGATTCCTGACCCTTCCCCTCCTTCTCCCCCCCACTCAAGCCATTTGCTCCCTGAATTCCCCCATAAAATGAGAAAATCAGAAGGCTGTGGAAGTGGAGATATTTCGCTGATGAGTCCACCCATTTGGAGGTCTGCAGGATTTTTTGTGGCTCAGGGGTGACCCCTTTTGTGTTATCCTGTCCCCCTCCCTTCCAGTATTGTCTGTCTGCTTTATCTATCTGTTTAATCTATCTGCCTGCCTATCTATCATTTCTCCTCTGTGTTTTTCTGCTCTTTCTATTCTTATCTCTCTGTCATGTCTTTCTGTCTGTCTCTCTTTCTGTCATCTAACTCTCTATCATCTCATCTATCTATATCTATCCTCTATCCCTCTATCTTTCTAATCTATCTATAATCTTTCTATCTCAACCTACATCTCTCCCTTTCTCTATTATTTCTCTCCTGTCTGCCTGTCTCTCTACCATCTATCCCTCTATCTATTTAATCTATCTATAAACTATTATCTATCTATCTATCTATCTATCTATCTATCTATCTATCATCTATCTATCTCAACCTACACCTCTCCTTTTCTCTATTATTTCTCTCCTGTCTGCCTGTCTGTCATCTATCCCTCTATCTATCCGTAAACTATTATCTACCTATCATCTATATCTACCTCTCTTTATCATCCATCCATTATCTATCCATCCATCCATTCATCCATCCATCATATATACAATGTGTATATATGTGTGTCTATAATAACTCAAGATGGCCAACATATTCAACACACTTTCCTCCTCCTATTTCTCCCAAATCAACAAACCCTGTGAGGTGGGCTGGGCTGAGGATTCTGGAATCAGTGTTGGGAAATGGTAGTTGTCTCAAAGCCGGTCCTTCAATATTAATTTCTCAGCAACAGGAATCCATCCATCCGTCCATCCTCAATTACGGCAATTTTTAATAGAACTGGTAATTCGGGGGAGGTTTCATTTTATTGTTTCTCCCCCCCTTTCCAGAACCCCAAAGACTCCGGATCAACCCCCCACCACCACCACGAGACCCCTGGGCCAAAGAATTCGTGCTAAGGTCCCCCCTCCATCCCTCCCTGCCCCTCCCCTAAGGTTGCACCCCTCAATTTAAGCGAATCCCAGTGCCCCCTTTAACCTCCTCGAAGCCCCCCCAAAGCTCTCCACGGGTCAGGTCGGCGCACACCCTTGTAGCTTACACACACACACACACACACACACACACACACACACACGCAAGCGCGCTCTCCCTCCCAGCAGCTCCTGTGAATCCCAGCGTGGGCTTGATGCCGGAGGGAATCACTTGATCCAGGCAGGACGGGTGGGGTGCAGATGAGGAGGGTCTGGATTCCATGGGGGGGGAGGAGGGAAGGAGATGTTGGGGGAAGCCAGGGGCCAAGGTGAAGCTCCCCCCTCTCCTCCCCCTGGAGAAGAAAGATTGGACAATCGCTTGCCTGAAATCCTATGGTCTCCTCCTTGAGTAAGGTGTTGGACTAGCAGACCTCTAAGGTCATTTCTGGCTCTATTCTTGATGGAAACGGTCTAGGGGTCTCCCGCTTGAGTAAGGGGTTCGACTAGAAGACCTCTAAGGTCCCTTCTGGTTGTATTCTTGATGGAAGTGGTCCAGGGTCTCCCGCTTGAGTAACGGGGTTGGACTAGAAGACCTCTAAGGTCCCTTCCGGCTCTATTCTTGATGGAAATGTTCTAGGGGTCTCCTGTTTGAGTAAGGGATTAGAGTAGAAGACCTCTAAGGTCCCTTCCGGCTCTTTTCTTGATGGAAATGGTCTAGGGTCTCCCGCTTGAGTAACGGGGTTCGACTAGAAGACCTCTAAGGTCCCTTCCAGCTGTATTCTTGATGGAAATAGTCTAGGGTTTCCTGCTTGAGTAAGGGGCTGGACCAGCAGACCTCTAAGGTCCCTTCCGGCTCTATTTTTGATGGAAATGGTCTAGGGTCTCCCACTTGAGTAAGGTGGTTGGACTAGCAGACCTCTAAGGTCCCTTCTGGCTCTTTTCTTGATGGAAATGGTCGAGGGTCTCCCACTTGAGTAAGGGATTGGACTAGAAGACCTCGAAGGGCCCTTCCGGCTCTATTCTTGATAGAAATGGTCTAGGGGATCCCACTTGAGTAAGGGATTGGACTAGAAGACCTCTAAGGTCCCTTCCGGCTCTATTCTTGATGGAAATGTTCTAGGGGTCTCCTGTTTGAGTAAGGGATTAGAGTAGAAGACCTCTAAGGTCCCTTCCGGCTCTTTTCTTGATGGAAATGGTCTAGGGTCTCCCGCTTGAGTAACGGGGTTCGACTAGAAGACCTCTAAGGTCCCTTCCAGCTGTATTCTTGATGGAAATAGTCTAGGGTTTCCTGCTTGAGTAAGGGGCTGGACCAGCAGACCTCTAAGGTCCCTTCCGGCTCTATTTTTGATGGAAATGGTCTAGGGTCTCCCACTTGAGTAAGGTGGTTGGACTAGCAGACCTCTAAGGTCCCTTCTGGCTCTTTTCTTGATGGAAATGGTCGAGGGTCTCCCACTTGAGTAAGGGATTGGACTAGAAGACCTCGAAGGGCCCTTCCGGCTCTATTCTTGATAGAAATGGTCTAGGGGATCCCACTTGAGTAAGGGATTGGACTAGAAGACCTCTAAGGTCCCTTCCGGCTCTATTCTTGATGGAAATGGTCTAGGGGTCTCCTGTTTGAGTAAGGGATTAGAGTAGAAGACCTCTAAGGTCCCTTCCGGCTCTATTCTTGATGGAAATGGTCTAGGGTCTCCCGCTTGAGTAACGGGGTTGGACTAGAAGACCTCTAAGGTCCCTTCCGGCTGTATTCTTGATGGAAATGGTCCAGGGTCTCCCGCTTGAGTAACGGGGTTGGACTAGAAGACCTCTAAGGTCCCTTCCGGCTGTATTCTTGATGGAAGTGGTCCAGGGTCTCCCGCTTGAGCAAGGGGGTTGGACTAGAAGACCTCTAAGGTCCCTTGATGGAAAGGGTGGATGGAGTCGGCTTACCAAGCCCACAACGCCTCCGGCCAGCCAGCTTCTCCTCCTCTTTGCAAGTCAGCGGGGGGAGGCGTGGTGTGGCCGGGAGGGGTGGCGCGTTCTTGGCTTCCCGGGGAAGTGCGAGTCGGCGGAGCGATCCGGGCCGGAGGAGAGGCGGACGGAGCGGCGGCGGCGGCGGCGGAGGAGCCGGAGGGAGAAAGCATCGCCGGCGGAGAAAGCCCGGAGCAGCATGGAGGCGGCGGCGGCGGCGCGCCCGGCCGGCCAGCCGGTCCCGGAGCGATGGCGAGCGCCGCTGCTGCTGACCGCTTAGCCTGGGCGGGAAGCCGAGCTCCAGAAGCGGCGCCCGCCCGTCTTCGGCCCTCCGGCGGCCGGGTTCGGATGCGGCTCCGGGTGGCCGACGACGCCGGAGCCTCGAGCCCCTCCGGCCGCCTCCTCCAGGATGAGCGGCGGCGGCGGCGGCGGCGGCGGCGGGACCGGCCCGGGCGGGAGCGGCGNCCCTCCGGCCGCCTCCTCCAGGATGAGCGGCGGCGGCGGCGGCGGCGGCGGGACCGGCCCAGGCGGGAGCGGCGAAGTGGTTTGCTCCGGCTGGCTCCGCAAATCGCCTCCGGAGAAGAAGTTGAGGAGATACGTAAGTCCGGCCGGGAATCCGGGCGGTGGGCGTGAGATGCGGGTGGGAGGCTGCGGGTGTCTTCGCCCCCCCCCTTTCCCACTGGGGGGATCATCTCGGGGATCGCGATCCGCAGCGACCGAGGGGAAGGTGGGCGCGGAGAGGCGGGGGGGGGGCGAGGCTTCCCCCTGGATCTGAAGCCCCCTCCCCACTTTGGGTTTTCGCTTCTCCCCTTCACCCTGAGCCGGATCCCCGCCGGGCAGCCTGGAAGTCAAGGCCGGGCGGAGCAGGGGGAGCCCCCCCCTTCGCTCGGCAGGACCCCCGCCCGCTGCGACCCTCCCGCCCACCCCCGGTCCCCGATGGGCCGCCTTCCTCCGGCCGGGCTCCGAGGCCCGGCGGGGCGGGGGGGGGCGGTCAGGAGAGCAGGTGCATCCCGCGCTCGTCCTGCCCTTCCCGGGGTGGGTGGGGGGGAGACCTCCCCGCCTGCTATACCGCCTCCCCCCCCCACGGCCCCGCCGATCGGGGTTCCCGGGCCGGGAGCCGGTTCGCTCCTCCGCTGCCGAGAGGTGCGGGATCCCCAAGCGGCCCGGGGTTGTTGCTCTCCGGTTCAGCCGGGGGAGGAGGGGGCGGCGATGTCCGCCCCCCCCCCCCCC
>BHFT01041044.1:22797-41915 GCA_004320025.1 Laticauda laticaudata
TGGAGAAGAGATTGGGACAATCGCTTGCCTGAAATCCTTATGGTTCCTCCTCTTGGAGTTAAAGTGTGGACTAGCAGGACCTCTAATTGTCATTTCTGGCTCTATTCTTGATGGAAACGGTCTTCTAGGGGTTCTCCCGCTTGAGTAAGGGGTTCGACTAGGAAGGACCCTCTAAGGTCCCTTCTGGTTTATTCTTGATGTAAAGTGGTCCAGGGTTCTCCCGCCTTGAGTAATGGGGTCTGACTAGAAGACCTCTAAGGTCCCTTCCGGGTTCTATTCTTGATGGGGAATGTTCTCGGGTCTCCCGCTGAGTAACGGGGTGGGACTAGATACCTCTTAAGTCCCTTCTTGGCTCTTTGTCTTGATGGAATGGTCTAGGGTCTCCCACTTGAGTAAGGCGATTGGACTAGAAGACCCGAGGGCCCTTCCGGCGCTCTATTCTTGATAGAAAAGGTCTAAGGGGATCCCAACTGAGCAAGGGATTGGACTAGAAGACCTCTAAGGTCCCTTCCGGCTCTTATTCTTGATGGAAATGTTCTAGGGGATCTCCTGTTTGAGTAAGGGATTGGAGTAGAAGACCTCTAAGGTCCCTTCCGGATCTTTTCTTGATTGGGAATGGTCTTAGGGGTCTTCCGCTTGAGTAAGGGGTTGGACTAGAAGACTCTAAGGTCCCTTCCGGCTGTTATTCTTGATTGGAAATGGGTCCAGTGTCTCCCGCCTTGGGTAACGGGTTGGACTAGAAGACCTCTTAAGGTTCCCTTCCGGCTGTATTCTTTGATGGAAATGTCCCAGGGTCTCCCGCCTTGAGTCACGGGTCGTTGGACGTAAAGACCTCTAAGGTCCCTTCCGGCTGTATTCTTGATGGAAATGGTCCAGGGTCTCCCGCTTAGTAACGGGGTTGGACTAGAAGACCTCTAAGGTCCCTTCCGGCTCTTTCTTGATGGAAATGTCGAGGGTCTCCCACTTGCAGTAAGGGATTGGATAGCAGGACCCTCTAAGGTCCCTTCTGGCTCTTTTCTGATGGAAAATGGTCTAGGGATTCCCACTTGTAACGGGCGTTGGACTAGAAGACCTCTAAGGTCCCTTCCGGCTCTATTCTTGATGGAAATGTTCTAGGGGGTCTCCTGTTGAGTAAGGGGGATTGGACTAGAAGACCTCTTTAGGTCCTTCTGGCTGTCATTCTTGATGAAATGGTTCCAGGGTCTCCCGCTTGAGTAACGGGGTTGGACTTAGAAGACCTCTAAGGTCCCTTCCAGCTCCTTTTCTATGATGGGAAATGGTTCAGGGGTCTCCCGCTTTTGGAGTAACAGGGTTGGACTAGAAGACCTACTAAGATCCCTTCCGGCTGTATTCTTGATGGAAAATGGTCCAGGTCTTCCCGCTTGCTCGCGCGCGTCTCTCGCGCACTAGAAAGACCTCTAAGGTCCCTTCCGGCTGTATTCTTTGATTGGGAAATGGGTCCAGGGGTCTCCGCTTGAATAACGGGCGGTATGGACCTGGAAAGAACTCTTAAGGTCCCTTCCGGCATGTATTCTTTGATGGGAAAATGGTCCAGGGTCTCCCGCTTGAGTAACGGGGTTGGACTAGCAAGACCTCTAAGGTCCCTTCCGCGCTTCTTTTCTTGATTGAAATGGTCCAGGGTCCTCCCGCTGAGTAACGGGGTTGGACTAGAAGACTCTAAGGTCCCTTCCGCTCTTTTCTTGATGGAAATGTCCAGGGTCTCCCGCTTGAGTAAGGGGTTGGGACTAGAAGGACCTCTAAGGTCCTTCCGGCTCTTTTTTTCTTGATTGGGAAATGGTCCAGGGTCTCCCGCCTTGAATAAAACAGGGTTGGTACTAGAAGACCTCTAAGGTCCCTTCCGGCTGTATTTCTTGATGGGAAAATTGGTTCCAGGGTCTCCCGCTTGAGTAACGGGGTCGTTTGGGACTAGGGAGACACTAAGGTCCTTCCGGTTGTCATTCTTGATGGGGAATGGTCCAGCGGGTCTCCCGCATTGTAGTAAGGGGTTGGACTAAGAAGACCTCTAAGGCTCCCTTTCCGGTTGTATTCTTGATGGAAAATGGATCCAGGGTCTCCCGCTTGGTTAACGGGGTATGGACTAGAAGACCACTAAGGTCCCTTTCCAGTTGTTATCTTGATTGGGAATGGTTCCCAGGTCTCCGCTTTGACTAACGGGGTTGGACTATAAGAAGCCTCTAAGGTCCCTTCCGGTTGTATTCTTGGATGAAGTGGGTCCAGGGGTCTCCCGCTTGAGTAATGGGGTTTGGACTAGAAGACTCTAGGTCCCTTCCGGTTCCTTATTATTTGATGGAATTGGCTAGGGTCTCCCGCTTTGAAGTAACGGGGTTGGACTAGAAGACTCTAAGGGTCCCTTCCGGCTCTATTCTTGATGGAAATGTTCTAGGGGGTTCTCCCGTTTTGAGTAAAGGGAATGGACTAAAGACCTCTAAGGTCCCTTTCTGGCCTGTATTCTTGATGAAAAATGGTCCAGGGTCTCCCACTTGAGTAAGGGGGGTTGGGACTAGAAAGACCTCTTAACGGTTCCCTTTCCGGCTCTTTTCTTGATGGAAAATGCGTCCAGGGTCTCCCGCGTTGGTACAGGGTTGGACTAGAAGACCTCTAAGATCCCTTCCGGCCTGTATTCTTGATGGAAATGGTCCAGGGTCTCCCCGCTTGAGTAACGGGGGTTGGACTAGAAGATCCTCTAAGGTCCCTTCCGGCTTATCTTGAAAGAAATGGTTCCAGGTCTTCCCGCTTGAATAACGGGGTTGGACTAGAAGACCTCTAAGGTCCCTTCCGGCTGTTATATCTTGTGGGAAATGGTCCAGGGTCTCCCGCTTGAGTAACGGGTTTGGACTAGAAGACCTCTAAGGTCCCTTCCGGTTGTATCTCTTGATGGGAATGGTCCAGGTCTCCCGCTTGACTGACGGGTTGGACTAGAAGACCTCTAAGGTCCCTTTCTGGTGTATTCTTGATGAAGTGGGTCCAGGGTCTCCCCGCTTGAGTAATGGGGTGGACTAGGAAGACCTCTAGGTCCCTTCCGGCTGTTTTCTTGATGGGAATGGTCCAGGGTCTCCCGCTTGAGTAACGGCGGTTGGACTTTAGAGACCTCTTAAAGGTCCCTTCCGGCTTTTTCGAGGAAATGGTCCAGGGTCTCCCGCTGAGTAACGGGGTTGGACTTAGAAGACCTCTAAGGGTTCCCTTCGGCTGTATTCTTGATGGAAGTCGGTCCAGGCGTCTCCCGCTTGAGCAAGGGGGTTGGACTTAGAAGACCTCTTTAAGGTCCCTTGATGGAAAGGGTGGCATGGAGTCGCTTACCAAAGCCCACAACGCCTCCGGGCAGCCAGCTTCTCTCCTCTTTGCCAAGTCAGCTGGTGGGAGGCGTGGTATGTGCCGGGAGGGGTGGCGCGTTCTTGGCTTTCCCGGGGAAGTCGAGTCGGCGGAGCGATCCGGGCCGGAGGAGAGGCGGACGGAGCGGCGGCGGCGGCGGCGAGGAGCCGGAGGGAGAAAGCATCGCCGGCCGGAGGAAAGCCCGGAGCAGCATGGAGGCGGCGGCGCGCGCCCGGCCGGGCCAGCCGGTCCCGGAGCGATGGCGAGCGCCGCTGCTGCTGACCGCTTAGCCTGGTCGGGGAAGCCGAGCTCCAGAAGCGGCGCCGCCCGTCTTCGGCCTCCGGCGGCCGGGTTCGGATGGGCTCCGGGTGTGCCGACGACGCCGGAGTCCTCGAGACCCTCCGGCCGCCTCCTCCAGATGAGCGGCGGCGGCAGCGGCGCGCGGCGGACCGGCCCGGGCGGAAAGCGGCGAAGTGGTTTGCTCCGGCTGGCTCCGCAAATCGCCTCCGGAGGAATTAAGCTTGAGGAGATTTACGTAAGTCCGGCGGGAATCCGGAGCGGTGGGCGTGAGATGCGGGGGAGGCTGCGGTGTCTTTCGCCCCCCCCCTTTCCCACTGGGATCATCTTCGGGTTACGCCGATCCGCAGGACCGAGGGGAGGTGGGCGCGGAGAGGGGGGGGGCGAGGCTTCCCCCTGGAATCTGAAGCCCCTCCCCCACTTTGGGTTTTTCGCTCTCCCCTTCACCTGAGCCGGGATCCCGCCCGGTCAGCCTTGGGAAGTCAAGGCCGGCGGAGCAGGGGGAGCCCCCCCCTTCCGCTCGGCAGGACCCCGCCCGCTGCGACCCTCCCGCCCACCCCGGTCCCGATGGGCCGCCTTCCTCCGGCCGGGCTTCCCGGGCCCGGCGGGGCGGCGGGGGGCGGTCAGGAGGCAGGTGCCACTCCCCGCCTCGTCCCTGCCCTTCCGGGGTGGGGGGGGGAGAACCTCCCCGCCTGCTATACCGCCTTCCCCCCCCCACGGCCCCGCTCGATCGGAGGTTCCCGGGCGGGAAGCCGGTTCGCTCCTCCGCTGCGGAGAGGTGCGAATCCCCCCCCCCAAAAAGCGGCCCGGGGTTGGCTCTTCCGGTTCAGCCGGGGGGAGGAGGGGTCGGCATGTCCGGCCCCCCCCCCCGCCTTCCCAGCCCGACCGGAGCGACGCCGCGTGCAGGGGTGGAGCCGCTGCGGGGGGGGGGGAGGTGAGGGGGGGGAAGGAGAGCGGCGTCGTGCAGATGACCGCCGCCGCCGCGTCCTGGGCGGAGCGGGGCTCTCCCCTTCCCCGGGCGGGGGTGAGCCGGGCGGCGGCGGCTGCTGCTGCTACAGGTGGCGGCGTTGTTTGGGTTGGGGTGCTCGGCTTTGCCTTGCGGCAGCCCGCCCCCTGGCGGCCCCGGTGGGAAACGCGGCCGCTCCTTTCGGGTGACCGGGATCGGGTTCCCGCGATCTCGACCTGGATCGGGTTCCCGCGATCTCGACCTGGGATCGGGTTCCCGCGATCTCGACCTGGATCGGGTTCCCGCGATCTCGACCTGGGATCGGGTTCCCGCGATCTCGACTTGGTTTCCAGTATCCCGACCTGGTTCCTAGGAACTCGACCTGGATCGGGTTCCCAGGATAGCGACCTGGTTCCCAGGATCTCGACCTGGACCCTGTTCCCAGGTTCGAAACCTGGATCTAGTGTCCACGATCGCGACCTGGTTCCTAGGATCGCGACTTGGATCGGGTTCCCACGATCGCAGCCTGGATCGGGGTCCCACCACCGCGACTTGCACCGGGTTCCCACGACCGCGCGTCTCCTCCGACATAGAGTCGCTGCCTTCGCGCTCCGGGCCGGGCTGAGTTTGAAACGGGGCTGAGCGGAGCTCGCTGCGGCTGCTGCACTTGGCTCGACTTCGCGTGTCGAGCGCAAATCCGGCAAGGGGGGTTAGTTAACTGGCTAACCAGGTTCGGCTTGTTGTGCACCTGCGGTGGGGCGAGGCCCTGGGGCGGAACGCGCGTTGGAGTCGCCTCCTGATTGATGTTACTTTCTCCTCGCGGGTTGTTTGTTGCCGGCTGAAGTTACTGTTTAACCGCGGAGTTTGCTTGCCTAGACGGAAAAGCAACCCGGGTTCGGTATGGAGGGAGTTGGGCTGCGTTTGGCGGGCTCCCATGCAGGCGGCAATAGCGCTTCGATTTATATACCGCTTTCCAGAGTCGGCATTCCCCCCCCCCGCAAAAATGTGGGTCCTCATTTTGCCCACCATGGAAGGATGTAAGGTTGAGACACCCTTGAGCAGGTCAGCAGTGAATTCCTGGCAGTGAAATGAATTAGCCTGCAATACTGCAGTTTGATCACTGCTGCCAACTTCCCCTCCCTCCTTCCTTCCTTCCTTTCTTCCTTCCTCCCCTCCCTCCCGCCTTTTGCAATAGCCCTTAGACTTATATACCGCTTTACAGTGCTTACCAGCCCTCTCCCTCCCTCCATCCTTCCTTCCTTCCATCCATCCTCCCTCCCTCCCTCCCACCTTTTGCAATAGCCCTTAGACTTATATACTGCTTTACAGTGCTTACCAGCCCTCTCTAAGCGGTTTACAGAGTTGTCTTACTTCTTTGGATTTGTGTTTTCTAAACCCACAGAACTGTATACTACATACTGTCAAGCTACAGTCTGGGTCCTCCTTTTACTAACTTCAGAAGGATGGAAGCTTTGACCCTGGTGAGATTGAACCCCAGACTCTAGGCAGAGTTTGTCTGCAATATTACATTCTAACAACTGCACGATCAGGACTCCTTCCTTCCTTCCTTCCTTCCTTCCTTCCTTCCTTCCTTCCTTCCTTCCTCCCTCCCTCCCTTGTTTCTCCTCCAGGCCTGAGATTCTTGGTTTTCTCTCCCTGCCAGCTCTGAACCTGTTTAGCTTTTCAAGATCCACCAAGGTCCAGACCTAGAACGAAGAAGAAATTTCTTGAAAGTGAAAACAATTCATCTGTGGATCAGTTTGCCTTTAGAAGTTGTGGGTTGCTCCCACACTGGGAAGTTTTTAAGAAGGGACTGGACAACCATTGGTCCGGTGGAATGGTATAGGGTTTCCTGCTTGACCAGCGGGTTGGACTAGAAGACCTCTAGGGTCCCTTTTGACTCTGTTATTCTGTATGGAAGGGTTTTGCCCCTCTGGATAGGTTTGCCCCTTTTGCCTCTCTCCTGATCCCACCTCTGTTGCTGTAACTCAGAGGTCTCCAAACTTGGCAATTTTCAGACTTGTGGACTTCAACTCCCAGAATTCTCCAGCCAGCACAACTATGTTAGCTGGAGAATTCTGGGAGTTGAAGTCCACAAGTCTTAAAGTTGCCAAGTTTGGAAACCCCTGCGTGTATCTCATAAAACGACATCTATAAATTTCCATATAAGTTTGCCGTCGGCTCAAAAAAGGAGTGATTTTTTTTTTAAAGTATCTTTGGAGTTGAGCCCAGAAACAAAACCTTGTGGTTTTTTTGGACAAGAGAGAAGTGATTTCTCATGATGGGGAATGTTTTTTTTTTTCCAAGTTTCCAGTCTTGTCTGTGACGCTGACATTTCCTGGTGGTCTCCGCTCCTTTCTGTTGAGGGAGGTATTTTCTTTTTCAGCTTTGCATCAACAGAGTTGATGAGTAACAGAGTTAGAAGGGACCTAAACCCTACAACCCTAACCCTGCTTCAGACAAATGGAAACCTCCAATGTTGGAGCATCTGCAACTTCTGGAGGCAAGTTGTTCCAGTGGTTAATTGTTCTCACAGTCAGGAAATTTCTCCTAAGTTCTAGGTTGCTTCTCTCCTGGATTAGTTTCCACCCATTGCTTCTTGTCCTGCCTTCAAAAATAGTTTGGAAAATAGTATTGATCTCTCTGTGGCAGCCCCTCAAATATTGGAACACTGCTATCATGTTCCTTCTTTTCATTAGACTAGAGACATCCCCAATTTCTACAACTGTTCTTTGTATAATTTATCCTCCACTCCTCTCTCTTTGTTGCTCTTCTCTACACTCTTTCTGGAGTCTCAACATCTTTGTTATAATATGGTGAGCAAAACAGGACACAGTATTCCAAGTCTTATTCAGGCTTTATAAAATGGTACTAATACTTTACATAATCTTGATTCTATCGCTCTGTTGAAATGTGTGAGCCTAAAAGCTGCCAAGATGGAGAAACAATGCCCTAATGTTAAGAGATAATAAATTCAGAACCAACTTTATGTGAATAACCTTCCTGTGCAGGTCTATTCACACAACCTCCCTCCTGCATTCAGAAGAAACGTGCACAGATTATGCAGTGTAAGTGAGGTATTATGAATCAGCAAACTCTTTGCGATAGTCTGGCCAGATTTTCCTGCCAGGAGTGAAGTGATGGATGTGGCTTGGCCACAATTAGTCAGAACGCATAGACCTTGGTAACTGTGCGCTCCTAATACCTGGAGAATCCAAATTGGATTCTCAGGGGCTCTAAAATATCCCAGCGCCATTAAAATGATTTTTAAGTAAGAGCAGAGTGGAAAGTTGAAGCATCTTCCTTGCAGTGAAATGAGGAGATAAGTGCGTTGAAAGGGAGAAGAAAAATATTTTAAATTCTCATTCTGAGAATCTCCTTGAGAAAAAAATATTTATAGCTCAGAGCTGAACTCTAGGGTCCTTGGTGCTCTCTGAGTTGGGCTGTTTTCTTGTAGACATTTCATGACCCAACTAGGTAACATCATTAGTGGTAGAAGAGAGTGGGGTTTGTGGAGAGGAGGAGGAGGACTGTGGGGTCCTAGATGCACTCTGAGCTTGGTTGTTTGTTTGCAGGCATTTCATTACCCAACTAGATAACATCATCAGTGCTACCCTACTTAGTCCTTAAGGTGCCATTTACTAGGTTTTCAATTAAAATAATAATAATTCAACATACATAAATAAAATTGCATTAACTAAAATTATTATTTTTCTCCAACACAAAACAATATTTGTAGGTTAGGTTGAATTGTTGGGTTCTTTCTGAGCTTGGTTGTTTTCTTGCAAATGTTTAATTACCCAACTAGGTAACGTTATCAGTGCTAGAAGGGAGCTGGGATGGGGAGGAGGAGGAGGACAAATGTGAAATCTTTGGTGCTCTCTGAGCTTGGGTGTTTTCTTGCAGACCTTTCATTACCCAGCTAGGTAACATCATCGGGGCTATGAGAGAGAGGGGTTTGTGGAAAGGAGGAGAAGGAGGAAGAGGAAGAGGAGGAGGAGAACAATTCACTGAACAGCTATGGCAAGAAAGTTTGTAACATGAGGCAAAACTCACTGTCTCGTTTAACAGAAAAGTTGGACTCAATTGTAGTGGTAATTCGAGGAGTATCTATATTTTGATCATTGTTCCAGATATGTTGATATTGTCCCACATCCTTGCAAAGGCCTGGTTTTATGGTCACCCCAGCTTCTATGTTTAAGAATTCCTCGAGGCCATTCTAAGCCTCAGAAGCGATCTGGCCAATGTAAACAAGGCCCAAAGGATGCCCTCTGCTCCTCTTAATTTTTGTTTAAAATTAAGATAATCCTTTAAGCATTTTTTTAAAGGCCAATCGGCAAAGGAGTCTGGAAAGGATCAAGTCTGTGGCACATTCAGGGCCTGAAAAGAGATATTCAGGCACAAAGGATATTCTGAAATATTAAACAGGTCACAGTAGGGTCTTCAGACTTGACAGCTTTAAGGCTTGTGGACTTCAACTCCCAGAATTCCTCCTCCAGTCATGTTAGCTCAGGAATTCTGGGAGTTGAAGTCCACAAGTCTTAAACTTGCCAAGTTTGAAGATCCTTGCAGTAATCAATCACAAAGACTTGAAAAGAGTCGGTGATCTACTTAATATGAAAACGTGTTTTATCTTGCTTGTAGCTCTGGCAAATCAAGCGGAATCTTTGTCACATTTATCCACTGACACACTTAACTCTTCCCCCGTCCATTTACATTTTGTTAAGCGTGTCATACCCGCAAGGAGCATCGCTCTCAGTATAAGGGAATTCCAAGCTGATTTATGGTTTAGCTCAGAGGTCTCCAAACTTGGCAACAATTCTCCAGCCAGCTATGCTGACTGGAGAATTCTGGGAGTTGAAGTCCAGAAGCTATGCTGACTGGAGAATTCTGGGAGTTGAAGTCCAGATGCTATGTTGGCTGGATAATTCTGGGGGTGGAAGTCCACAAGTCTTAAATTCTGGGAGTTGAAGTCTACAAATCTTAAAGTTGCCAAGTTTGGGGACCCCTGGTTTAGCGTTTTAAAAAAAAAAGGACTTGAAACCAGTTTCACAAGACTGCTGGTAGTCCTCGCCTAACAACTACTCGTTTCATGACCATTCAGGGTTACAACGGCATTGAAAAAAGGGACTTTGGACCAGTTTTCAAACTTGCAGAATGTCCGTATGATCAAAATTCAGGCACGTGTCGACTAGCCTACACAGGCAGCCCTCGACTTAACGACCACAATGGAGCCTACGAATTTCTGTTGTTAAGCGAGACATCCGTGAAGTGAATTTTGCCCCATGCATTCAGTGAATTTAGTGAACTTTCTTGCCGCCACTGTTAAGTGAATTGCTGCAGTTGGTAACCAGGTTGTTAAGTGAATCCAGCTTCCCTGTTGTCTTTGCTTTGTCAGACGGTTGCAAAAAAAGGGGGTCACGTGACCTCCTGGGGGCGCTGCAACAGTCATAAGTATGAGTCAGCTGGCCAAGCATCTGAATTTTGATCACATGATCACAGGGAGGCTGCGAAGGTTGTAACTGTGGAAAATTATTCTGACCTAGGCTTCACCAAATCATGAAGTAGACTCCTCGTCTTGACAAAACCCCTGTTATTTAGGCTAATGTGAATTCCTATCATTCACATCCAGCAAAATCCCAACAAACAGTCTTTCAAGGGTGAATTTACAACCACAGACTCTACCAGTCTTTGAGAGCTGCCAGGCTGATAGCTTCCGAGCGCAAGGCTGTACAAAAAAAGACTTGGCAAGGAGTCTGTGAGAGTCACGAACAAATCTTCATATTACTTAAATGAACTAATTGTCTCCTGCAAACACCACTCCCCTTTCGGTCCTATTTATTCCTTATGGGAGGGGCTATTCACCGTCCACCTGTGCCTTTACTCCTAATTTGACCCTTGTTCATGAGCTGTTCCCTTCTTCTGGCAGCTCTGTGCATGTGTACTGGGAAAAGGCTCCAGCTGTTCTTTTGCCCCACTGATCTCCAACTCCGAAGGCAGCTGATAACTGTCAGATGGCCCTGGCCCCATCTCTGCCTCAGACGCAGAGCCTTCGTCAGATTCTTCCCCAGACTCCAGGACTGGCCCATGTTCCTCTCCAACCTCCTCACTCTCTGAGTCTGCCACCAGCTCTGCTGGCCACTGGCGGGCCGCAACCAAAAACAGTCATAAGTGACTTTTTCAATGCTGTTGAAGTCCACACGTCCTCAAGCAGTCAAGGTTGATTAACATGGGCTATTGAATTCTCCAGTGAGCAATTAACCAACAGCATTTGTAAGCAGATGGCCTGTTGGAGCTTATGTGCTGTTTTAAAAACTATGTGAGCTTTGGAGAAGTTTAGATTCTGATGGATTTTTGTGCAGCGTGCAGGCAGTTGTATAAAATTGCATGAGATTGCAAATGTTTGCAAAGAGGCTCATCCTTCAGATATGTGGATTTCCACACCCAGGATTCCCAGTGGTGAGATTTGAAGTCTTCCAAATGTTTGGAGGGATCATGTGGAGAAGGATGGGCTAATGTTATCTCAAGAATGCAAGAAATCCCCTTTTTAAGTTTTAGTTTGGAGTGCGTTTCTCAAGCTGAAACAGTGGCTTAGAGCTAGAACAGAATGAAATGGAATAACAATAGCAATAACACTTAGACTTATATACTGCTTTAACAGTGCTTTATATCCCTCTCTAAGCAGTTTAAAAAATCAGCCTATTACCCCCCAGCAATCTGGGTCCTGATTTTTACCGACTTCGGAGAGATGGAAGGCTGAATCAACTTTGAGCCTGGTGAGGTTTGTACTACCAAATTGCAGGCAGCCAGCAGGCAGCAGAAGTACTCTAGCCACTGTGCCATCAAAGCTCAATGGAATGGAATAGAATTCAAAATAGAAATAGAAATCAATAGAAGAATAGAACAGAACAGAATAGAATAGAATTCAAAATAGAATAGAAATAGAAATCAGCAGTAGAACAGAATAGAATAGAATCAAAAATCAATAGAATAATAGAACAGAATAGAATAGAACAATAGAAATAATAGAATAGAATTCAAAATAGAATAGAAATAGAAATCAATAGAATAATAGAATAGAACACAACAGAAATGGAACAGAACAGGCTAGAATAATAGAACAGAAATAGAATTAATAGAATAGAACAGAATAGAATTAGATTTTAGACTAGACTAGAACAGAATAGAACAAAACAGAACAAAATTCTTTATTGGCCAAGTGTGATTGGACACACAAGGAATTTGTCTCCGGTGCACAAACTCAGTATACATGCAAGCAACAGGTGATAAATCACGATCAATATAACTTTGAAAAATGTTCATAAGTCTCATGTTTCAATGCTGTTGTAACTTTGAATGGTCACTCAATGAATTGTTGTAAGTCAAAGACTAGGGTTTCCTTCCTGAGCAGGGGGTTGGACTAGAAGACTTCCAAGGTCCCTTTCAACTCTGTTATTCTGTTAAAACATTCCCTAAATGGCTCTAAACTGAAAGAATATTCCATGTTAGGATTGGTCCGAATCATATAAAACAGGAGATGAAAAGGAATTCAGTGTACATCTTTCTGAGCACAGAAAGTAAATTCTTCACTATTTTATACCCTATTATTTTAATTCCAACTTTACTGCTTTATCTTTTCTACGCAAGAGACATTGTGCGTAAATCCAGAGTAATCCCCAAATCTGAAGTGTTGTTAGCACTTTTTCCAATTGAAAAATAATTATTTGTTCATTACAGTTCATCTATCATGATGATTTAAATGGGTTTAGTCTGAAAAAGATACTGATGAACTCTCAAATTCTTTCTCCTGGACCAGGAAAACTTTTCATATCAGGTTATTATTGGTCTTTCATTGATTCCTGTTTCTGTTCAAATCTGTCAGGAAGGGTTGTTAGGGTCTCCTGCTTGGGTGCAGGGTTGGACTAAATGGCCTACAAGGTCCCTTCCAACTCTGTTAATTTGTTCAATCTGGTCTGGGTCATTTTAAATAGAAGAAGAAGGGGGGTGGAGGAGGAGGAAGGAGGAAGGAGAAGGAGAAGAGGAGGAAGAAGAAGGAGAAGAAGAAGAGTAAGAGGAGGAGGAAGAAGAGGAAAAAGAGGAAGAAGAAGAGTAGGAGTAGGAAGAAGAAGATGAGGAGAACGAGGAAGAAGAAAAAAAGAATGAAAGAGAAAGAAAAAAAGAAAGAGAAAGGAAGGAAAGAAAGAAAGGAAAGAAAGAAAGAAAAAGAAAGAAAGAAAGGAAGGAAGAAAGAGAGAAAGAAAGACAATATTTTATAGCACCTCCCTTCCCTGGTTACCTTTCCCTGGGTGTTGAAACAGCTTGACCGACTGTTGTATAAATATTTTGCCAAAGGTGGATTTATAGGAGGGGATGGGCCTTTCTTTTGGCGTCCACCTAAAATTAAAGTGTCAGATGTTTGCATGAGTGGGATTTCTCGAATAAACAGCACCCACGGATGAATCTGTTTTTCTACTTTACAATCCAAAAGAGACACTCAGTTGGGCGTTGAGACCACAATATTTAAATTTCCCTGATATATTTTTTTCCCCTGCTCAATCAACTTAACAGCTTAACGTAGTAGTAGCCTGTTTGCAGAAACCATTAGCAAATATTTTGCCTGAAGGAGGAGTAACATTTGTCCTCGCTTGTACAGGTCACAACCTTTGGAGTGGGTTGTGTATATTTGTATTTTATGGATGGATCGGATTTTCATCCAGCCATTATTACTTTAACAGTAAGTCAAGATAGCAAATATAACAGGTAGTCCTCAACTTATAACAGTTCTTTAGTGACCATTCTCAGTTACAATGGGATGGGAAAGAGTGACTTATGACCAATGACGGGCAGCAAATTTTTTAACAACTGGTTCTTTGGGGAGGCATGGCAAGTTGGTCATATGGCTGGGCGGGTGATGTCACTCATCACACCCAGCATCACCTCCCGGCCACTCGCCTCAAAGGTAGAGGTGGGATTCAGCCAGTTGGGACTCATCCCACCCACCACTCCCTGGCCCCACCCCACCCGGTTTTTGGGCTGTTTCAGGGCCTGTTTTTCAGCCGTTTTCAGGCCTTTCAGAGGCCATTTTGGGACCATTTTCAGGCCGGTTTTTGGGCCATTTTCAGGCCATTTTGGGGGGTTTTCAGAATGTTTTTGGACCATTTTCAGGCCATTTTCAGGCCATTCTTTGGGCCGTTTTCAGGTTGTTTTTTGGGCCATTTTCAGGCCATTTTAATGCCATTAGGGGCCCATTTTCAGGTCATTTTGGGGGCATTTCGGGCCATTTTATTCAGGCCATTTTTGGCTGCTTTCAGGCTGTTTTTCGGGCCATTTTCAGGCTGTTTTCCAGGCAGATTTCAGGCCATTTGGGGGCCATTTTCAGGCAGTTTTTTGGGCAGTTTTCAGGTTGTTTTGGGGGCCATTTTGGGAGTATTTTTGGGCCATTTTCAGGCCATTTTCAGACTGTTTTCAGACTGTTTTCAGGCCATTTTGGGGCCATTTTCAGGCTATTCTGTTCAGGCTATTTTGGGGGCATTTTCAGGCTGTTTCTCAGGTAGTTTTCAGGCCATTTTTGGGGCAGTTTTGAGGCCATTTGGAAAATGGCCAAAAACAGCCCAAAAATGGCCCCGAATGGCCTGAAAACAGTCCAAAAAACTGCCTTAAAAATGGCCTGAAAATTACTTTCACGGAATCTCAGAATTTCACTGAATTTGGGGAGTTGAAATCCCCACATCTTCAAGCTGCCAAGTTTGAGAAACGCTGTCCTAGTATTAGTCCTATTTTAGCAGCTACCTGCAGTGAATTTCACTGAATTACAAAGTCCATCCAATTTTATATGTGCTTTTTTTAAAAGCCGCTGTCGATCATGGCTCTCAGAGTAAAGTCAAAGCATCTCTCCAGCTTGGAAGCTGTTAATAACAACATGGTGTGGCTGACAAGGGGGAAGGCATCCATTCCAGATGTTGTACCAGATGCAAAGTTTAGGGCCTCCACTACAAGCAATAGGTCTCTTGAGTGGGAGGATTTAGCTCCAGAGGGGCAGGGGAGAGAAATAGAGGATATAATACAGCTGTTAACCCTGACATCATATCCTGTTAACCTGTGAAACAAGGCGCATCTTAGTTTTTTAATATCAATCTGAAACAGTGGTGGGATTCATTTTTTTTTACTACCAGTAAAGGTGTGGCTTAGTGGGCGTGGCAAGAGAAGGATACTGCGAAATATCCATTCCCTCCCCACCCCACTTATCTTAAGAAGAAACTGGACAGCCACTTGTCTCAAATGGTATAGGGCAGTGGTAGCTAACCTTTTTGCATTCACATGCCAGCACCCAGAAAGCAATGAACACGCCCACATCATCTCCTATGCATGCGTACGCAATCCCCACCCCCACCGCCCCCTTACCTGCATTGTGCCTCACAGCTGATTTTTGACCAGTTTGAGGCCTTTTTTGGCCTTCCAAGGCTTGAGGAAGGCTTCTGCAGGCTTCTACAAGCTTTGTAGGCTGAAATCTAGCCCCGTTTCATCATTTACTGATTTTCCAAAATACTGGAAGTGACGAAACGGGGATAGTTTTCAGCCTACAAAGCTTGCAGAAGCCTGCAGAATAGAGTAGAGTAGAATAGAATAGAATAGAATAGAATAGAATAGAATAATTTATTGGCCAAGCCTTCCTCAAGCCTTTGGGTGGCCGAAAAAGGTCTCAAACCGGGTGAAAGTCAGCTGTGAGGTACGCACATGCGCAGTGAGATAAGTTAGCCTGCAGCACGCGTGGCGGCACAAATGGCTCTGTGTACCACCTGTGACACGCATCCATAGGTTCGCCATCACGGGTTTAGGGTCTCCTGCTTGAGCAGGGGGCTGGATTAGAAGACCTCCAAGGTCCGTTCCAGTTGTATTCTGAATGAAAGAACCTGCTTTCCAGCTCCGTTCTCCTGTGCAGGGCAACCAAAGAAGACCCAGCCAATCAGCTGGTACTCAGGAGGCAGAGAATAGATGGGGGCAGGGCCAATCAGAGGTGGGATTTGCCGGTTCTCTGAACTACTCAAAATTTCCGCTACAGGTTCTCCAGAACTGGTCAGAACCTGGTGAATACCACTTCTGATTCGAACCATTGGAAGTTCAAATTTGATGCTCCATGTGCTAGATAGAAGAATGAAGAAGGAACTGGAGCAGAGAGAAGCTGAAAAAAAAACGTCATAATGAAATAGAGGATGCCAAACAAACCATGGTGTTTTTTTTTCCCTTGCTGACTTCCTGCCATTGGGATGCACAATACAAAGTCACTGCCAAGAAGCAGTTCAAAAACATGTTTTTGGGAGAAAAAAATAAAAGCAGGAATGTAGGAAAATGTCAGCTTCGTCTCTCATTCTAACCATATCTCCCGGTGTAACATAATTTTTGGAGTATTTAATTCTTTTTAAAACTTGTGTTTAAAAGTTGCAATTCCTGCGGGAAGAGGAACTTTAGGAATTGGGTTTTTTTTAACCCACAGAATATATATATTTTCGGGAGGAGATATAAACCCCAAGAATGAGATGCTTCTGACTGCTGGGGGTGAAAAAAACCCAGACCTTATAAATTAAATGTTACGATACAATAGGTATTTTTTAAAAACAAAATTAAAAATATTTTATTGATTACATCATTAAACATTGGACACGGTGCAGTCGTTCTGACATTCATTTTCGCCATACATACTAAAGTACTGTATATGATACATATCTTATATACTTATACCAGACGTCTCCAAACTTGGCAACTTTAAGACTTGTGGACTTCAACTCCCAGAATTCCTGAGCGAACATGACTGGAAGAGGAATTCTGGGAGTTGTAGTCCACAAGTCTTAAAGTTGCCAAGTTTGGGGAGCCCCTGATTTATACATTGATACAGTTAAATTATATCCATTATATTATCCATCATATTCCATTGTAATTATTTACATAATCTGAGTTATCCATTCTACAAATTGTAATAGTTTTTTATTCTCCTTTCTGTTCCCACCATTGGTAAAATTTATTCTATACCTTGTGATATTCTGTCTCATCTTTATTTTTCAATTCCAAAGTCAATCTATCCATGTCAGTACACGTCAGCGTTTTCATCGGGGATTTCTCTTATTTTTCTATTGTTGAGCAAAAAAGCATTCTTGCTGCTGTGATAATATGTACTATTAAATAGGTCACCTCTTTACAGTGATGGGATTCTACTGGTTCGGCCCAGTTCAGGCGAACCAGTAGTAAAAAAAACAGCTACTGGTTCTATCAAACCAGTTTTTTTCCTCCTGACAGTCAGCTGTTTTGATGATCATCTGTGTTGGAATCCCCTTCGCTGCCTTACTGCTTTGCCCAGGAGGCAAAAGGGGGCTTGTGGAGGTGGGTGGGATGCAAATATTTTTACTACTGGTTCTGTGGATGTGGTTAGGTGGCTAGGTGGCCTTCTTGGGCCTAAGGAAAGCCTTCTAGGAGCAAAAACGTCCCCCCAGGGGAGCCACGCCCACTCAGTAACAGGGCCACACCCACCTAACCAAGCCCTACCTAGCCACGCCCACAGCACCAGTAGTAAAAACATTTGCATCCCACCCTTGCCTCTTTACTATGTCTCTCTTTCATAATTCCTAGTAAAAATAATTCTGTTTTGTATTCTATTTTCTGCCCAATCATCTCCTCTAACCACATCTGGATCCTATGCCAAAAGTCCTGTGTTTTTTTCTTTTACAAGACCACCACACTTGATAGGTATTTTTGATATCCCCAAATACCAGCAGTGTCTACGCTGGCGTACATTTAATTACGCAATTAAAATTCAGCGAAATGCAGCAAATCGTATCTTTGGGAAAGGGGGAAGCTTTCAATCAGGAAAGGAATAAAATTCAAATCGTCCCCCTGTTGCCATTACTGTCACTTTACAATGTGGAAACATATTGTCTGTCCCTTAGCCAAAAGAGTTTTAAAAAGTCCCTGGACAAACCACAGGCAGTCCTGAATTTACAACCATTAGATTAGATTAGATTAGATTAGATTAGATTAGATTAGATTAGATTAGATTAGATTAGATTAACAGAGTTGGAAGGGACCTTGGAGGACATCTAGTCCAGCCCCCCCACCCAAGCAGGATACCCTACACCCTTTCTGACAATTTAGTGATAATTCAAAGTTACAACAACACTGACATATAACCGTTTTTCATATTTATGACTGTTGTGGCCTCTCCACAGTCACACAATCAAAAATTGGACCCTTGGCAACTGACTTGTATTTATGACGATTGCAAGATCCTGGGTGGGGGGAGGGCCATGCCACCAACTGTTGCGGCCTTCTGATGAGCAGAGTCAACGGGGACGCCAGATCCATTGAACGACCGTGTTGCTACTATTCTGACCTAAGCTTCCAATAGAATAGAATAGAATTCTTTATTGGCCAAGTGTGATTGGACACACAAGGAATTTGTCTTTGGTGCAAATGCTGTCAGTGTACATAAAGAAAAAGGTACATTTGTCAAGAATCATCAGGTACAACACTTAATGATAGTCAGGAGGGCATGATAAGCAATCAAATCCTACTAGGAAACAGTCAATATAATTCATAAGGATACAAGTGACAAAGTTACAGTCATACAGTCACAAGTGGGAGGGGATGGGTGATAAGGAGTGATGAGATTGATAGTAATAGTCGTGCATACTTTGTAAATAGTTGGAGAGTGTTGAGGGAATTATTTATTTAGCAGAGGGATGGCATGGGGGGAAAACTGTCTTTGTGTCTAGTTGTTCTGGTGTGAAGTGCTCTGCAGCCTCGTTTTGAGGGAAGGAGTTGAAACAGTTTATGTCCAGGATGTAAAGGGTCTGTAAATATTTTCACAGCCCTCTTTTTGACTAATGCAGGATACAGGTCCTAGATTGAAGGCAGGTGGGTAGTAATTATTATTATTATTATTTTGCAGTCCTAATTATCTTCTGAAGTCTTTGTCTGTCCTGTTGGGTTGCAGAGCCAAACCAGACAGTTATAGAAGTGCAGATGACAACTCAATAATTCCTCTTTATAGAACTGGACCAGCAGCTTCTTGGGCTGTTTGAACTTCCTGAGTTGGTGCAGAAAGAACATTCTTTTTTGTGCTTTTTTGATGATGTTTTTGATGTTACATTTATTGCTATTAGCAGTATCTTGTCATTTTACAATGGTTTTGCCAAAAAAAAATTATATTTACTTCCAGTTACTTCCAAAAGAAAACGTTTTTCCGAACAGAACAATTTGTTTCTGGTTTCTTGAAGGAAAAATAAACCCCGCTCCATATAGCAATCAATGGGCTTACTTCATGATCACAGTCTTCACTTGATGCCTGTGGCATTCGCTTAATGACTGCCACAAAAGCAACTCCTGGTCCCGTCATGAGATGGCCTGCTTCATGAACATCACGGCTTGCAGATGTCATGGGCTGGCTCAATTACAGTCGTAACACAAGGACTGCCCAACGTGTATGTCACCCCGATGGTGAAAAAAGAGCCAAGACTCAGATGGACAGAGGAAACAACTTTGTCAGGATTCCGGCAGT
>BHFT01041045.1:0-12570 GCA_004320025.1 Laticauda laticaudata
AAAAGAGAGAGATCTTCAACATGATCTTCTTTGCCATGGTCGATGCTGACTAACAAGTTCATGTAGCATCGATGCTTTCAGGCAACGGGTCAGCTTCAGATGCCCAGGTAATACAACTCAGTGACCATCAAGGATGAGGCCTAGGAAACGCAACCTATATCGGATGGCTTCTAGATCCAGACCCCCTACCCCAACGACACAAGAAGATGTGCCCTACTTCATCATGGGGATGAATGCCTTCTCCCAGAACTACCTCATGAAACGCTAACACTTCAAGATGCTCACCCATGAAGAGAGGATCTTCAATAACAGGCTGCTCCGGCAAGATGGTGGGGTGACGAACGCCTTTTGCAATGCTGGCCAAACGGTTCCAGGTACTTCCTTCACCACTATTGCAGCATTGCCAAAGAGACCATGTGGAACATACGTGGAAGCTTGCTGGCATCCTCACACCATCCACTCATCTGCATCCACCTACCAGTGTTGCAAGACCGGCTCGTGACCACCAACAAGGCAAATGGACATGGAGCCTGGTGAATGGATGGCAAGGACTAACCTGATAGACATTGTGGATGTGCCAGCCCCCATACAGGAGCTTCCAAAACGTGAGGGGGAAAAGCAGCTGCAACCTCCTGAAACACGGCAGCCTGGAGCAGTGGAGTGGCAAAGACAGGAATGGTAGATGCTTAATGATGCTTCCTTCAGCCTTCTCACTCACACCGGATGAGATTGGGCCATGTATGTTTGGTTGGCCTACAATGAACAGGGCAATTATAATAAAGAGTTGTATTTATGTAAATGTGTGAGAATGATTAAATTGTTATTGATAATATACAGGCCCAATGTGTGGCAGCTGGGAGGGTGACCATACAGTCCCACTATGCTTGCACTGGAGGTTTATCTATCCACACTAATTACCCATCCAACAGGTATCCCTGCCCATCCACTGCATCCTTACATCCACAAGCAATGCAAGGCTGAAACCCATTTCTAAATGTGTTTCCAACGCAAGACTTTAATTTATAAAAGAACTGAACGCAAGTGTTGAAGCAAAGATAGATCTTTATTAATAACAAACTGTAGGACTTTATTAAAAAAGTAAAAGGTAACAACCCAATCTATGGCACTGTTCTCACCTCACTCTTGAGGCATGCCCATGGTCTCAGGGTGAAAGGATCCAGGGCTGCAGAGGTGGCAGTAGGCTGGAGTGCTGGTCTGAGGTGCCATTGGAGTGCCTGGCCCTGAGAGACACCCAGGGGATGGTGGTGTGCAGAAGTGCTCAGAGAGCTGGCTCAGTCCAAGTGATGTTGAGAGGGCTTCCTCCAGGACATGGGATGTCAGTCCCAAGACCGGATGACAGATGATTCTGAAGGGCTGGGCTTGGCTGTGGGGTGGAGGAAGGAGGCCTTGTCTGGTCTGCAAGCTGAGGCGAGGTGAGGCATTGGTGGCATCAGTGGCATCCGGTGGCATCTGTGGTGTCCGTGGCATATGTGGTGTCGGTGGCATCTGTGGCATGTGAGGAAGCTGTGGCTGGACTGGGAAGGGCTGCCTGTGCTGCGTGAACTCTGTAGCTCTTGGTAAAGTGAGGGGCTGCTGAAAAGCCTTGTAAAGGGCTGCGACATCAACCTTGGGGTGGAGGATGCAGACCTGGAGTCGGTCAGAGGAGGTTCAGCTGGCCCTTGAGGGTGGTGCGAGAAGCAGCTGTGATGCCTCTCCTTGATGACCTGGTACCTGGGCTCGCATTTCCATGAGGGTGCTGGTTCACGGTAGGTGAGGAAGGGCTTTCTGTTAGAGGATGGTATAGTCGAAGTGACCAGCTGAGAGAGGACATCTACGCGCTCTTGATGGTGTCTCTGAACCTCAGAGACGTGTGCTTGTCCGCTCCAGTCTGGCTCTCTGCCTGCTTTCTGTGGAGGTGGAACTGGGGTGGGTGTGGTTGGTCTCTGTTGTGCTGTTGGCGTCCTTCTTGTCGCATCTGCATCAAAATGGGAACGCTCCACGTGCTCGCGGCATGGGTGTGCAGGCTGTCGGGGGTCTCCGTCGTGGACCGCTGCCAAAAGATACTGCCTGGACACGAGGAGCTGGCTCTTGGCCAGAAAGAGTTCTGGCTGGCTGTGGGCTGCTGAAGAGAGGGTTGACAGAGGGCTGCTCGTGCCGTGGTGGATCTCTCCTCCAAGTAGGCTGCAACTTTGCCTGACATTACGGTTCTCCTGGTCAGTGGGCTTTGACCGTGGCCTGGCCAGAACTCTTCAGGTGCAGCTTCCATACCAGGTGTGCATGTGCTTCCACCAACCCAGGAAGGACATTCCCGAAGTGTAAGCCCAGGCTCTCCTGGCCTTCTGCTCTGCCAAGCTGCTGCTTCCGCTTGATGTCTCAATAGAGGGCCTCTTTCCCTTTCTCCAGAGTACTCATTCTCCTCAAGCCATTCGAGCACCTGCGCTCTCTATGTTCCTCTGCAATGGAGTACTGGTCTCCTCTCCCCCTCAGGCAGGGCTTTGAGGTTCTTGGGCCTGGTCCAGCACACACACAACCACCACCACGCAGCAGCAGCCAGCAGCAGTAGCACCACCAGGCAGCAGAGTCAGCACCAAGAGAAGCACCAAGCACCAACAGCCCAAGCAGAGTCAGCTCCAGCAGAAGCCCCAGCACCAGGAGCAGGCACCGAGCAGAGTCAGCACCAGCAGCAGCACCGAGCACCAGGAGCACACCCAGCAGAGTCAGCACCAGCAGAAGCACCAGCACGTGATAGAGGCTAGGCGTACGACACTCAGGAGCAGACACCAAGCAGAGTCAGCAGCCAGCCAGAAGCACCAGCACGCAGGAGGCAAAGCAACCAGCAGAAGCACCAGCACGGCAGCAGTAGTCAGCACCAGCAGAAAGAAGGCAGCAGAAGCAGAGTCAGCGCCAGGGTTGGGATGGTGGTCCTGTCTTCTTGCCAGGGCTGGCAGGAGTAGGCAGCGAGGCTTCCTCTTCTTCCCCATGGTTGTTGGCTTGAAGATGTGTCTTGGCAGCAGGTCTTTCCCTCTGAAAATGGTGACCTGCTTGCAAGTTGCTTCCCTTTATATGCCATGGGGCCTGACGCACCTTCATGCTCCCGCAGGCGCCGTGAACGCTTTGGCATCCGCTCGCATCCGCACGCATGCCACTCCTTCTGCTGCACGTCCGCTTCGGCTGTTCTGCCCATGGAAGCCCTGTGGAGTGTCATCCCCTTCCCAATCCACTTCCCCATCAGCTAGGCTTCGCGTTCAGAGACATCCAAACAACATCCTCGCTACGTCCTCGCCCCGTCCGTTCCTTTCCGTTTTGTCCATTCTCTTTGTGGCAAATTTGGGGCAGCTTTGAGAGCGGATAACAAAGGATGGGAAAATTTGCCTGCATCGCTGTTGTCTTACATATGTTTTGCATCCGTCGGCCGATGTGACCTAGCCTTAAGCATCTTATACTGCTACCAATATACATTAGCTTTAGTAAGGGAAATCTCTCATATGTTAATGCTCGAACTATTGCATATTTAACATTTTAATAAAGGAGTCCAGCAATTAATTATGACTGGTTTTGATTTGTACCTTTTATGTGTAATGAGGCTCATTTAGCTTCCCATATATTTCCAAAATATGAAGGTTGAAAGACTAATGGAATTTACAGACTAAATAATTCATGACGGGTATAATTATTTACATTTAAGGATAATAAAACTGATGATTGAATGTTTGACTGTTGTATAGGTCTTTTAGATGGTAGATACTGATTTCATCTTCCACTTGTAAGAATCCATGTTTAAAGAATTACTCACTGGAATAAAGAACAATGTCTACAATCATGATAACACTTTTAATATGGGTGGATTTCTATAACAGAAATGGCAAAATTAAGATATATCTGATAAAAGTGGAAGTGATATCTGTGCTGAAATAAGGAGTCACACAAAGAAAGTACTTGAGATCATCCACAAGTGCTCCAGATAGTTGTGCCTTATGAGGAGACCACAAAACAGAAATATATGGTGTGCTTAAAAGTTCTGACAGATCAGGAATACCCATATTTTTGTTCAAAATGTGATCAGTGCCTTTAAAAGAAGTTCACATACTTCACATATGACTACTTTTGAACATTTGAAACACAGTTACAACCATTAAGAATCTTTGAATTGACAAGTTTTGTAGCACCACATGAGTTTATTTAAATACAAGTTTAAACATTTAAAAATATTTTTTCTAATAAACAACAATATGTGATTAGAACTTTGATTATGGAAAGTTATAAATAGAATAAGGGTCCAAGTGGATTTGAAATAAAATTTTGAAATAGAAAGTGCAGAAGAAGAAAAAGAAGAAGAAGAAATGGATATATAGTAAGGGAAAAGAATGTAAAGATATAACTTATTTTTCCCCTTCATCACAACTTTGTAGACAATTTTAGTAACTTCTTAAAATCTACCGTATATACTCACTTATAAGTCGATCTCGCATATAAGCCGACCCTTTAAAAACTGCCCCAAAATGAGGATTTTTGAAAAAACTCGCATATAAGCTGACCCCCAAGATACCATGTGTGAACGCTTTTTTTTTTTTTCCCCAAATTTGGGGGTTGGCTTATACGCGAATAAAAGTTTGGCTGCAGACTTCGCGCATGAGAGCCAAGACTCTCATCGCCTTCGCGGGCAGCGGCTTCGCGCGATGAGAGTCTTGGCTCTTCATCGCGCGAAGCCGCTTGCCGGCGAGGCGATGAGGTCTGGCTCTCATCGCACGAAGCCGCTGCCGCGAAGGCGATGAGAAGTCTTGGCTCTCATCGCACGAAGCCGCTTGCCACGAAGGTGAGTAGAGTCTTGGCTTATGCGCGAAGTCTGCAGCCAGATTATTTCGCGCGTATAAGCCGACCCCCAAATTTGGGGAAAAAAAAAAGTGTTCTAAAGTCAGCTTATATGCGAGTATATACGGTAATCAGATAACAGATAGTCAGGGTTGGAAGGGACCTTGTAGGTCATCTAGTCCAACCCCCTGCCCAAGTCAATCATCATCAGTCAATCAATTGACCTGATGGTGTCTTTGTCAATGCTGATGACATTCAAGTAGTGCTCCAGTTGTTTTGGGGACTGCACAGTGCCTATTGCTATTAGTACTATCATTGTTTGCTTTTACCACAAGTGTTTTACTTTTATTTGAAGATCTTTGTATTTTGCGGTTTTTTCCAGTTCTCTTTTTCTGCTGTTTCCAGGTATTGCAGTTTACACTACCCCAACCTTTTTTTTACTAACTTTCTTGTCAGTATTGTTAAATCTGGAATATTGTGTAGGAGATTTTTATCTGTTTGCATTGTAAAGTCCCAAAGCAGTTTCGTAGTTTTTTAGTGCTTAGTTTTGTGGTTCTACCGATTCTTGCTTGCAGGGAAGTTGTATTGCTTGTAGATATTCCAATCTACAATTGTTGCTATTTTGTCTTCCTGTCATTTGTAATTATTCTGGGCAATTCTCTTGTAGCAGATGACTAAGTGATCCACAGTTTCTTCAGATTCTTTGAAGACATAGTATTTGTTTGTCTATTTCTGTCTTTCCAATTCTCATTTTGTTTGCATTTGTTTTTAAAGCTTGTCTTGTGTAACGAGATTTAGCCCCTTTGTCTCTTTCTTCAACTTTTCTGCCCTTAATCATTGCCAGATCTTCTTCTTTTCTATTTAGCCTGCATATAGTGGCCACATAATACTAGTAGCATTTCTTTTCTATTCTTTATTTGGTCTTTCTTATACTGTAGGTATAGAAAGGAGTATGCCACCTATGTTGTTTGGTAAGTAGAATATGATAAATTGCTGCACAGATGAAAGGTATGATTCATTTTAATCAATTGTAATTCATTCTGATTCATTATATGTGACAATGAAAGAAAATAAAAACAAAAATAAAATTCCTATGTAGTCAAACTTGACTTCTTGATATTTTGTAATTTTATTGGTGATAACATATAGTAGGCATGGTTTTCATTGCTTTTTCTGGAATATTTTTTAAGGTTCCTAGTGTAGCTAACACCTGTTGCATTTTCTGAACTTGATCTAGCTAGTTTTTCAAATTTCACCAATATTGATTTCATGCTGCCACCTAAAGGCCCTGTCACACTGCCCAACGGATGCAAAACGTTTGTAAAAAGGACACAGCGGACAAGAAAAATGTTCCGTCTCCTTCCAATCCATTGTTAATCCATCTCTCAAAAGGGGCAAAAAATTTGCCCATACCAGAGCGGTGATAACAGGGAAGGAATGGACCGGGGGGAGGACACAGAGTGGATTGGAAGCGGATGCGGAACGGGAAGCATTCCTTTTGCATTCCTCTAGGCATCCTCTAGACATCCTTAATATGCGAGATAGGTCACCCCTCTGTGAACGTTTTTTCTGTTTTAAAGGCTTTCTTTGCGTGCTGCATTCCGCTTTCATCCTTTTCTCCGTCCGTGCTACTAACGCTGCGTATCCATTCCGCATCGTTCCCTCTTCCCCTGCGTGCCCGCTTACTGCTGGGAAGGCAGGATTTCGAGTTAATGTGAGTTCCGCGGATTTCGAGCGGATGCCTATGTTGGTATAGCGGAAATAAGATGTTCATTAACGGGATAACAATTGGATGCAGAACACAAGATTTCCCCCGAATGCCTAGCAGATGCAGAACGGACGCTGTTTGGATAAACAAATTTTCCGCTGCTTCAAAATTTTGAGCAGCCCTTCAAAAACCTTTTGAGAACATTGAAAATGTCAATATAGACGGATGCTGGACGGATAGAAGAGGGAAGCAAAACGGAGGCAGTGAGTACAGAACTGGAAACCGGAACGCATCGCAATTAAACAAACGGGATGGGGGTTTAATGTGTGTTTTTCTCCATTTTACATCCTCTTTCCATCCGTTGCTGCAGTGTGACAGGGGCTTAAGCAAGAATGGAAACATTTTAAGCATCATATTCAATGTCTTTATCAGAAACATTGTTTAGCATGTTTTTTTTCAGCCAAAGCAGTTTTTCACTTTTTTTTTGTACCAGTAACCCACACAAAGCTGGAGTTCGATTTTCATGTTTTGCAATAACCCTCTCCCCCCCCCCAAAAAAAAAACCTACTAAAAATAAGAACTAAATTAATTNCCCCCCCCCCCAAAAAAAAAACCTACTAAAAATAAGAACTAAATTAATTTCTTATGCTGTAGCAATTTATATGCAATAAGAAACAGAGACAGTAAATCAACCAAAGGTTTTCACTAGGAAAGATTGCTGGGTCGTTTTCCCATTTTTCTTTTTTAAATCAAAAATGCAATATTGAGATTGCAGATTCTCAACCACGGCTAAAGATTAAAGTATTGAAAGGAGACAGTATAGCTCAGGCAGTTTCACAAAACTGAGAAAGCTCCTAGCTCCTATTGCTACTAAATGGGGATGGAGAAATGCCAGTCCTCACCACAGGTACATCTTTAATATAGATGACAAAAAACAATTGCTTTTATATCTGTATGGGAAGGTAATGAATGAACAGCTTTCATCCTAGGAATGAACATTCATTGTGAGTCTTTCTCTCCCTTCCCCTCTCCCTCTCCCTCCCTCCCCCTCCTCTTTCTCCACTCTAAATTCCTTTTATGGAAGATGGAGGATAATTTAAGCTATGGTTTACATAGTTTGCTAACTCAAATCTTTAGTTGAAATGATTTGGTTAAAACAAAAGAAATCCAAATACTGTATTTCCTTAAGGCATGGATTAAGAAATAGGTAGGTCCATATGTTATACTAAGCCATATTGTTTTGATGTTGTTTTAGTTTTGAGTTAATATGAGATTTGAACCCTGCCAATTTGGTTTGTAGAGTGGGACTTAAACCAAAGTTAACTGATTCGTATTATGTAAAAACAAAGATGACTCATTCAATAAATCACACCATGCCTTTATACAATATGTGATCCTAACTAATGCTTTTTCAGTTATTATTCATTTACATTTCCAACCTGTATTCCTCGCAGTATTTCTTCTGTTGTTCCATTTTTAAAGTTACTACCTAACTGTTATAACTGTGATAAGTATAAGGAGTTCAGGAAAAAACGATAGATTGTTCTAGGTAGGTAAAATATAAAAATCTTGGTCAACAGTTATTATTAGCATTAGGATGAAACAACAGAATTTAAAATTGTTATTAATGAAAATTTCAAATAGATTAAATCAATACAGTATGTCTGGTTAAAAAAAGACATGTTAAAGCCCCTGTCACACTGCACCAACAGATGCAAAGAGGATGTAAAACGGACAAAAAAGCGCCATCCTTGGTAATGCATGTACTCACTGCCGTTCCGTTTTTGCTTCCTCTCTATCCGTCCAGCATTCCGTCTATGACGTTTCATCCACTCAGAAGTTTTGAGCCTGCCCCAAAACTTTTGCGCGGAAATGTATCCAATTTCATTCCGTTCTGCATCCGCTACGCATTGTGCTGCTCCGGTTAACGCATCCGCTATATCCGCTAGGAAATCCGCTGCGCATCCACGTTAAGTCGCATCCGCTCGGATGCAGGGAAGAAGGGCGGAACGGACGTTTGGACACGGATGCAGAACGGATGCACCACGGAAACAAAGCAGGTTTAAATGCGAAAAAAAACGTTCCAGAGGGACCTAATCTCGGATATTAAAGATGTCTACAGGATGCTAGAGGATTGCCTAGAGGATGCAAAGGGACACCTTATACTTGCCAATAAAAAAGGGGAGCAACACATTCTGATCTCACTTTCAGAACAGGGAGCCAGCTGCAGACCTCTTGCAGCCTTGTATCTGCCTCTTCCTCTTCCCACAGCATGTCCAGTCGATGTCCACGTGGATCAGTAACACAGTCCTTTTGCAGCACCATCCTTCTGCATCAGTGCGAAGCCATCTACAGACTCTGAGAACTCTACTGATGGAAGAAAAGGGGCAGCCAAGAGAGGTCTGGGTACGGAGGATGGTTCGCCAGGAAGAGCAGAGGACGGACTGCACAACCAAGCTGATGGTGGAGCTCAGGAGCGAAGACACTCGTGCATTCCAGCAACTTCATGAGGTGCCACCAGGCCATGGTTTGACGAACTTGTGCAGCGCCTGACACCCAGGTTGACCAAGACAACATCAACTTCCGGCCAGCCTGGACCTGGGCTCAAAGGTGGCACTCACTCTGCACCACCTGGGCCTTCAGGACCACCTACGGAGCACTGCAGTACGGCTGGAGGGTGCCACCCAACACCATCAGCATTGTGTCAGAGAAGTGTTGCAGGCCATTCATCAAAGAATACAGGAAGAGCTCCGTCCAAATGCCCTCCACTGAAGAAAGGATGAAGGAAAGTTGGCAGAGCAGTGGTATCAGAGCGTGGAACTTTCCCAACACGCCTTTGAGCCATCAGATGGCAACGCATGTGGACCTGCAAAGCACCAGCCAAGTCAGGTGTCACTTATTTCAACCTACAAGGGCTCTTCAGCATCATCCTCTTCGCCATAGTTGATGCTGGACTTACAAGTTCATGGTACATCGATGCTTCAGACAGCGGGTCATCTTCAGATGCCAGTATACAACGCAGTTCAACCTCAAGGAGGAAGGCTGGAAGCAACCTCATCATGGCTTCCCAGATCCAGACCCGCACCAACGACACACAGATTGCCCTACTTCATCGTGGGGGATGGACGCCTTCTCCTCCACAAAACCTACTTCAAATGAAGCCCTACACCTCAAAATACCTCCCGTGAAGAGAGGATCTTCAAACTACAGGCTGTCCAGGCAAGGCTGGGTGGTGGGAGAACGGCCTTGGATCCTGGTCAAAAAGTTCCAAGGTACTTCTCACCACCATTGCAGCATCACCCACAGACCCGTGAGGAGGATCATGGACAAGCTTGCTGCATCCTGCACAATCTCGTCGCACCGCTGATACCCAGTCTTGCAGAAACAGGCTCATGGACCTCCAGCAAGGCAATGGGACATGGAGCCTGGGGAATGGAGGCAAGGGCGAAACTTGATAGCACACGGAGGTGTGCAAGACCCAAACAGAGCCTCATGTTGAAGGGAAGAAAGCACGCAACCTCCTGAAAATCTGGTGGCAACTCCCCAGTGGGAGCAGTGGGAGTGGCAAGACAGGATGATAGATGTTTAATGGAGTTCCTTTGAGCCTGTCTCATCATACTGATTGGATTGGCCATGTATGTGAGTGGCCCTACAATGAAAACAGGGCATTTAATAAAGAGTTGTAGTTGAGGTGAAATGTGTGATGAATGATTAAATTGTTATTGATAATAAAGGGACATAGGTGTGGCACTGGGGGTGGCAATACAGTCCCACTATGCTTGCACTGGAAGGTTTATCTATCCCCACAGGCTATTACCCACCGCCAAAGGTATCCCTGCCCACTTCCACAGGTATTCCCTGGCCCATCCCACAGCTATCTTAACCCATCCCACAAGCAATGCAAGCTTAAAACATTTCTAAAAGTTTCCAGCCAAGACTTTATAAAAAAAAGAAATGAAGCAAGTGTGTTGAATCAAAAAATAGACTTTTATTAAACAACAACTATAAGACAAAAATGGTCGCTGGTATCCTCTTTGGATCGCTCAGTCCCAGGGATGAAGGTGGAGGTGCTGTGGGAGCGTGGCTGGTGGGCTGGAATGGTTTGTCATAGCTCCCTCCAGAAGCAGAAGCATCAGAAAGCCCCAGCCCCAGAAGAGCGAGCCTTGCTTGGCGAAGCCAGGAAGAACCAAGTGAGGGCAGGGGGCAGGATGGTAGCCCTGTTCCATCTTGCAAGGGCTGGCAGCAGAATGGCTGAGGCTTGCTGTGCTTCAGCATTGTTGTGGGTGTTGCTAGGCTGCAGGAGTCTTGCAGGACCAAGGCTGGCAGGAAGGCTTGCCAGGGAGGCAGGCACGAAGGATGGCAGGAAGGCTGGCAGGGGCAGGCAACCAAGGCTGGCAGGCAAGGCTGGCAGGCGGCAGGCAGCAAGTGCTGGCAGGAAGGCTGGCAGGAGGCTGGCAGGGAAGGCTGCAAGCCACCAAGGCTGGCAGGCAGGCATGAACCAAGGGCTGTCAGGCCAGGCAGGCCACAAGGCTGGCAGGGCCAGACTGGTCTTGGCAGCAAGGCTGTCAGGCAGGGCAGACAAGCAATGCTGGCAGCAAGGCTGTCAGGCAGGCAGACAGCAAGGTCTGGCAGCAAGGGTGGCAGGAGAGGTTGGCAGCAAGGCATGCAGGCAGACATGCAGGAGAAGGCAGGCAGTCGATGTGTCTGAAGCAGGTCTTTCCTCTGAATGGTGACCTGCTTCCGAGCTGCTTCCGTTATATCATGGGGCGGATGCATTGCATCCTTCCCGCATGCGCAATTAATGCTCGGCATCCGCTAGTCTTCCGCTCTGCCATCGGTTTCATCCGCTGATTTGCATTCCGCTGTGCATCCGCTTGTATGCGTTCCGCGATCTCCTTTGCTTGAGGCCCCCCGGAAGCCTGCGGATGTGCCATCGCTTCATCGCTAAGGGTGCCATTCCATATCCGCCTTTCCATCTGCCCTATGTCCTCCCTGCCCGGTCCAGTTATGCAAATTTTTGCCCCTTTTTTAGAGCAGATAACAACGGGATGGAACATTTTGCTCGTCCGTTGTGTCCATTTTGCATCCGTTGGGCAGTGTGACAGGGCCTTAAGACAATAAAAAGATACTGATATAATTTCAGAATGAAAAATACTGATATAATTTATGACCCAAAGAGAAACCATATAAGAAATTAAAAAGTTTTATGCAACATGACTTGATTCCCTTATATGTCAATACCAAGGAATATGAATTGCCTAAGTATTAATGCAAAGATAAAAAAAAAAAAATTGCTCCTTTCAAAAGATCATAGACTAGGTCAGGGGTCTGCAACACTGAATACTCAAGGAGTCATTTGGACCCATTTCACACAGAAAAGAAAACCCCGGGAGCCAATAATTTAACAACTGGTGTGACTGGGTGAGTGTGACCAACTTGAGGTCACTCACTTCCACCAAGTCATCTCCTGCTCTGGAATATGAAGCCAGTCTCCATCCCCCACCATCAGCCTTATCTTCTCAGGCCAGATGAGGAGTGACAGAGAGTGGAGGGGCAAGGCCAGCCAGTTGTGGAATCAGCCAATAGGGAGCCATAGCAGAGGGCCGAAAGAACCGCAGGTTGTAGACCCCTGGACTAGGTAATGGAATGATCTCTCTTGAAGACCATAGAGAATAAAAATCTTCAAAACAAACAGTATTTTTCTAAAATATAAAAATCTGACTTCATATTTAGTATATTCTTTGGAACCTGAACTTTTTGATATTTCTTTATGGAATGTGATATATTTGTATATATGTCATACCAAAAAAAAATTCAACACAGGCAAGCTTGTCTCACTCAACCATCATTTTTTGTAGAACATTTTATTTTTATTTTTTTTAAAGTTTTATTGATTTTTAAGGACAAACAAAAACAAACAAAACATAAAAACATCCAGCTTTCTTCTATAAGTATACAAACAGTGTGTCGGTTGGCTTACAAATTTTTTGTGCATTGATTTCATAGTCTCAGTTACAGTTACATTACATAATAACTCATATTATCAGAAATTG
>BHFT01041047.1:0-44274 GCA_004320025.1 Laticauda laticaudata
ACATCCGTTTAACATCCCCGCTACATACTACCCATGTCTGTTCTTTTCCGTTCTTTTCCGTTCTGTTTATGCAAATTTTTACCACTTTTTGGAGCGGATGACAACGGATCGATCCACCATCCAAAATTTTGCTCATCCACTGTGTCCTTTATGCATACATTTTGCATCTGTCAGCCAGTGGGACCGGGCCTTTAATAGGTTAGAGAACTTGCATGATATTAGCTGTATTTGTACTTATATCATATGCTACATAATGTAGCTTTCTTCTGTTATACTATGGCAGGTAGGTTGTCTACTCTGGAGAGATATTTTACATGTACAGTATTCCATCAACCAGAAGGTACATGCAAGTATACTAAGAATATTTCTGAACTGAACCAAAAGTGCAGCTAATCCAATATCCTACAGGAGGACAATTAGATGCCTCTGGGAAACTCATGGAGGGCATGACTCTAATACATGCTCTCATTCAAGTTCTGAGAATCTATTACAATATTTTTATGATCAATCTAAATACATTTTTGTTTCTGTGACTTCTCTAATATTTATCGTTTAAGTGTTATTCTACTATCTTCTTCCTCTTGTTATAGGATGGTGGGAACACATCAATATTTATTTAGTCTTTTAAAATAGGACATAGGAAAAAAGCAGTAATTATATTTCTGGTATAAATACAAATAAAAAGAAATGTGACAAACCTTGATTTGATTGACTATTCTTGTGTATATTTGAAAAATAAATTGTTTCTGTATTACATTAACTTTCTTTTAAAAGGAATGTGGACTACTTTTAATTCAATCACATGCAAAGGACTTCACATATTTGGCTGTTAAATGACATACATGAGCTGCATAGCTATATTGTTAGTTGCTCAAAGGGATAATCAAAGGTTGTTTTAAGCTTTGAAAAAAAAAAGTAGATGGAAAAAGTATAAACTTTTTGTAGATGTTTAGCACCCTATACACAAGTGAGATGTCTAGAAGCATATTCCCCATGGCCCGGAGGAAGAATGGGACAGTTCATAATTTAGGATATTTCCTATACTTCAAGCCCTATCAAGAACTTCCCAAGCAACATTCCATTAAATTCTCTGTATGTATTGGCAGGACAAGCTAGACAAGTGTTGCCAAAAAACAGGAAGAGACTAATTCCCTTCAGGTCCTGGATGGGTGGGGGCAACCCACCCAGGATGTGGCAACACCCTCTGTTTTGATCCCATGATTCCAGTATTTATTATGAACTTTCTTGGTTCCACTGTCAGCCTTGTATGGAAAACAAATAGCTTTCTGCCATCTGATTGCTTTGCTTTCTTGCTCAGACTTGTTCAATTTTCCTCTCTTCCCTCCGCCAAGATTTATGGAATCTGGAATTCCAGAAACACTGAGCTCTTTGAGATTCCTATGATATTTTTGAGGAGGACAAGTTTATAGAGCTTGGTTCTGATCTATATGTACTTATGTACTCTCTTTAAACCTTTTATAATTATTATTTGCACAATCTTTAGTACTATATGTCTGCTGAATAGTTTCTTCAGATGAACTTGATGGAAATTTGGTGGAATTCTTGTGTCACTTTTACCTTTGCTTATCTGCATATGTGCTTGTATGTGTGAATAGATTCAAAATTCTTTCTTTGCTCACTATATGAGCAGCCTAGCATCTCATTTGCTCTTTCTCTGAAATTCCCCTTCTATTTTTCCTCCTTCCTTTCTTATCCTACCTATCTTATATCATTTTCTCTTTCTCCCATTTTGGTTACTTGTTATGTTGCAACAACATATACTGTACATTCATGCTTTATTCAATTAAATCAATTCCCTGGATTCACACCATACTCTGAATTAACAATACTGGCTGGATTCATACAACACACTAGGGTAAACATTAGTTTGTGGTTCAATGTGTCATGTGCAAACAGGTTTATTTCCCACCTCCTCACTATTTCCTTTCCTTATCAGTATTTCCTCCAACTCCCTGAATCGTCTCCTGCAACTTTCTTACCACTTGACTTTTATACTAATCTTTCTCCTCTGCCCTACCTCCACTAGGCGCTCATAGCAATATTTGTTTTCTTTTAACACTTTAATTTGAAAAATGGCCAGATGTCTGCTACATTTTTTTCTGAGAGTGTTAAATTCATAAGATGCCCAAAGACTTACTGAGGAAATTAATAATACTGTAATCACCTTGAGGAATGTCCTTTATTTTGAATATATACATTTGTACACATGTATGTATTATGCAACACATATAAAACCAGGCACCCATGAAGGATTAATTGTGATTATCATCCTAAAAACAGTAGAAACTGGAAATGTTTGCCATTGTCTCTATAATTTCTCAGTTGCAGTACCACAACATCTTGAAAGTTGCTTTTGTTAATAAATACCTTGCTCCCCATTTCTTAAAATTCATATGTTGTTCACATACAATTTGATTTCCATGCATCTTTATATTTAAATTATATAAGCATGTGGATAAACTTCAGTCTTTTCTACAAAGGTTTTTGATTTGGTTAGGTTATTTATATTCTCGGCAGCACAAAACATGCTACTTCCATGTCCCATGAAAAACCATCCTATGGAAACATGTTCTTATTTATTCATTTTATTTTATTTTTTATTTATTTTATTTGTTTGCAAACATGTAAAAGATAGCAGGTAGAGGTATAAATATAAGCATAAACAAAGAAAGTAAATACAGATAAATTGGGACAATAGGACAGGGATGGTAGTCATGCTGGTGCGCTTATGCACTCCCCCTTTACGGACCTCTTAGGAATGGGGTGAAGTAGGAATTGAAATAAAAATTTTAATGGTAGTATAATAACGATACAATATGATATAGAATGTTGATTAGCATATTAGAATATGATATGAATATAAATTTAAGAGGAAAGGTTTATATAAATATTGTGCACATGACATATCGACCAACTGTATAATTGAAAGAAGGTTTTTATTTGTTGTTTTGTTTGTTATAAAAAATATTAAAAAAAATAAAGGAACGGGGTGAAATCTATGGTAGACAGTTTGAGGTTGAAGCTGTGAGGGTTTGAGGCTGTAACAATGGAGTCGGGTAGGACATTCCAGGCACTGACCACTCTATTGCTAAAGTTGTATTTTCTGCAATCTAGTGAAACAGTTTACCTTGAGTTTGTATTGATTGTTTGTCTGGGTATTGTTGTGGTTGAAGCTGAAGAAGTCATTGACAAGTAAAGCATTGTAGCAGACAATTTTATGTACTATGCTTAGATTGGACTGCAGGTGGTACAATTCCAGATTGTTCCAAGCCCAGAATTTCAAGCCTAAGGGATTCTATTGTGAGTAGAGGAGTAGAGAACTCTTCTCGTGAAATACCTCTGGATCCATTCAATTGTGTTAATGTCCAATATACAGTGTGGATTCCAGGCGGATGAGCTGTATTCAAGAATTGGTCTGGCAAAGGTTGTTTATGCCCTAGTTAGCAATATAATGTTACCAGAGAAGAAGCTTCACAAGATTAGGATAACAACTCTTAATGCCTTTTTGGCAATGCTGTTACAGTGAGCTCTGGGGTTAGATAGTTTGAGATGAGTACTCCTAGGTCCTTGACAAAGTGAGAGTCTTCTACAAGATTGTTTCTGCCCAACTTGTATTTGGTGTTCTGATTTTTTTTGCCAATGTGCAGGACAGAATGTTTATTAGTTGAGATTTGGAATTGCCAAATGCGTGACCATTCTGACATATAGTTAAGCTCGCTTTATAGGGCAGCAGTATTGTCAGTGGTGTTAAATAATTTTACATCATCGGTGAAGAGGACACAGCTGCTTTTAATATGATCGCATCGGTCATTGATATAAAGCAGAAAGAGTGTGTGTCCTAAAACAGTAGTTGCCAACCAGTGGGCCAGGGAGCACTAGTGGTCTTCAAGAAAAATTTGGTAGTCTGCAGAGAAATGTCACCCCCAAAGCAATTAATCCAAGTTGCATGGGAATACTTCCCCCCCCCAGAAGACAGGTCATGCCACCTGCCAGAATAAATTATGGAGCTGCTATAAAATGAGGTACAGGAAGGAAATGACAGCAAAGGGTTTAAATCACAATTTATGACAATGATGGTGTCAGCAGGCTCCAACTGACTTAAGCTTGGAAGCTAGAGAGTACTTGAGAGGGAGGACTACCCACATGGCCCGTGGGAACACAAGGCTTGCGTTGCTTGCATTGCAAACAACACGAGGTAGTGAGGGGAGGGGGAAAAGGGGGGAGGGGGGAACTAGCCCCACTCACTCCACATGCCTGGCCTGGGCACTGGGCTGCTTCTTTCCACTTCTTCTTCTGCTTTTGGCTGCATGCAAGGAAAGCAGCAAAATTCTTTCTTTCTCTCCCCCAAACTGCCAGAAATGAGTCTTTGGAATCCTGCAAGGCATTCTGCTCCAAGAGGCTGCACCAGTGCAACAAGTCACTCACAAAGACTCATTTCTGGTGGAGTTTGGGGGAGAGAAAGACTTTTGCTGCTTCTGCTGCTTTCCTTGCATGAAAGCAAAAGTCTATCTCCCCCCCCACCCCAAGAATGGAGCTGGAGAAGGGTATCTTGCAATCCTAAATAAAGAATGATCGATCGGTGGGGAATTTTCCTGCAGACTTTTTTTGGGATTTTCCTAGGGTCTCTGGTCCATGGGATTTAAAATTATGAGTTTGGTGGTCCCTGACGGCTAAAAGGTTGGCATCCCCTGTTCTAAAATGCTGCCTTGGAGGACACTGCAGTTAACTGGTGCCAGATTTCATAGGGTCCTCCCTATTTTGACTATTTGTTGCCTGTTGGACAGGAACACGGCAATCCACTTTTGTAGGGATCTGGAGATGCTGTAAGAACTTAATTTCAACAGTAGTTTGTCGTGTATCACTGTATCAAAGGCTTTACAGAAGTTTATGTAAATTGCATCTATTGCTTTATCCTGGTCAAGATGTGTGGTCCCAATGTTTCTACAGTGTAGGAGTTGCAGATTACAGGATAATTTTTTTTCTAAAACCAAACTGCTTGTTAGGTAGCAAGTTGTTTGTCTTTAAGTAGAGGATGATGGATTGATTTATAATTGATTCCATAACTCTTGGACTGATTCTTTAGCAATAAGTTGACTAAATCCTGCTACTAAAGTTGTATATACCTGCTTTTGCTAATTTTTCCTTAGAATTTTTAAAATTGATTTTATATCTCTGTACCATTACAGAATTCTATAACTTTACACTTGATCCTAGCTCTCAAAATAATTATGCCTAAACTTTGTTTGGATTTTTCATATTATATGAAACCAACCACTGTAGTTTGGAAACTCTGATGGCTGAGTATGCTATATCAACACAGCCACTTGTGGTTTACTTAGTAATAATGGCTCATTATGATGTTTGAATTGAGCAACTACCTTTCCCAAAATTGTCTCTTTCTTGCTCCTTTTCTTGACAACCTGGTTTCAGATAGATTCCTCTACCTGGTGACTCTCATCAGTGTCTTTTAGTCTGGTGTCTACATGTTTCTTTTATACCTTTCCTTTTTCTATTAGGGCAGTTGCCATTCTTCCACAACAGAGTGAACTGCAGTCCCTCAAGCATTCAGTCACAAGTCATCAATTTTACACAATTTTTAATGCCATTTGGCAGGAGAAACACCAGAAATACAAGAGGATGCTTCACTTTAATGAAGCAAAGCCATATGGCAAATCACCTTATTGATTTATTTTGACAAAAAGAAATGTGTTGCATTGTGACACAAGATTTTTGTGTAGGAAAATCTGATTCATCTTACACCAGCTCAGAATTTTGCATTAAAACAAACTCTTGACACCCCAACTTCTGAAAAAGAAATCAAACATTTCAATCTTGTCCCCTTCAGTTATGAAATAGGCAGATAATCCAAAAGGTTGTTCATTTTACTTTAGCCATATGAAATGTGCAGGCAGAAAAAAATTTAAAACTAAAATAAAATTGGAAGTTGGTAAAATTGAAAGGCTTGAAATTTTCATTTGCTATTTAGGGGGCTTTTAATTTTATCAATCACCTTTTCTCCAATAGGCTCCTTAAATCAATGGTTTAATCCAAATTTCTGAACTGTTCTTCTAATGACATTCCAGTAGAAATTGTTTATTGAAATATAGAAAGGGAGTGAATTCATTAAACTATTGCATTATTGATGAAAATGGCATTTATTTGTTTATTAAATTTATATGTGACCCATCTTGCTATTCAGAGTGACTCTGGGTGGCATACAATGCAATAAAAAAATCAATGTATAAAAACAATTCTAAATGTAAGATCTATTAAAATCATAATACAAGAATTAAATAGACTAAAAACCAAGGGGTCAGGTGGAGAGGGCGTTTTGCTTTCTTCTCTCACTGCATCAATCATCTCCAAACTAAAATGTCCTCATTAGGGTATCATGCCAGCTGGCAGAGCCAGGTCTTAAAGCCCTTTTGAAGGCCAGAAGGGAGAAGCAGACCTCACATCCAATAGCAGGTTGTTCCTAAGGGCAGGAATCATGGCAGAAAAGGCTCTTCTCCTGGACCCTGCCAGGTGAAATTCCTTGGTTGATGGGTCTACCATAGACCTATACCATCAGAACATGGGGGGCAGGCCAGTCCTATTGTGTTGTGGCCTGTTGGCGTCCAGCCACTCCAGCAGCCGAATTAGATGAGGAGGCGGAGTGGGAGTTGGGCCCAGTATCAAGGCAATTTGAGAGCTCCGAGGGGGAAGATGGAATGGAGCTGTCAGAAATAGAGACAAAGGTGGAGCCTGGGCCATCCATCAGCCTCCAGATGGAGAGTCAACATACCCCAGGTCCGGAGGTGGCTGATGAGGAAGAGGAGGAAAAGCTGCATCCTGTGCCTGATGCGCTGATGTGCAAAAGGCAGAGGAAAGTAGCGGAAAACTATGGGCTGTTCCTCAGGACAGAAGAGCTATCACTGCTAGCTAAGCCCCACCCTAGCTCTGGAGATAAAAGACAGGGGTCGGGGATGAATAGGTGTGGCAGACAACTATTCTTCTCCCTGTTGGTCAGCCACTGATAGTCCAAACTTCTGAATCCTGTCTGGAATTATATCAGAATTCATTCTTAGAATCTGTAGTACTGAGAGTCAGGTGCACCTTCGGAACATATGTGTGAGAGTGTATGTCTGTTTCTAGAAAAAGAGAGAGTGCACCTTCCAGGACTTCCGCTATGAGTGTGGTGAGAGAGAGAGAGAGAAAGAGAGAGAGAGAGAGAGAGAGAGAGAGAGAGAGAGAGAGAGAGAGAGAGACTCTTTGTCGGGGTTGCTGGCACTCTAATAAAGGGAACATTAGTAAAAAACAGTATGCTTGTTGTTTTGGGGAGTTGGGTTAGGACATATTGGCAGGTATCTTTTCTGTTTTATAGTATCAGTATTATAGTTGTAAATATTTAAATATCTATTTCCATAATTTTCCAAACTGTTACTAGATAGATCAAAAGAACAAAGGTGTATACAAAAAAGAAATTCTTCTAGAACAGTATTAATATCTAAGTCAAAAGAACCACTAAAGTGCATGACTGATTTATGTGAACTAATGTTGCATATTAATTACAGTACAGTTACCTGAATTCATGCTTCTATTACCTATCCTTTCCAGCATGATAATTCTACTTATAAATTTTTGCTGAATTATATATGTGCCCTAACTTAAATAATTAAATCAGGGTAAGAAGAATTTTGTTGCACCATAACTCCCAGTAACTATAAGGATGGAACCACAACTGTAAATAGAAAGTATTTTTTGTTGCATCACATCTTTTATTTTTCTGCTATCCATTTTGGGTACATTTTGAGAAGACAGGGTTAAATGTATTTGAACAGTTATGAAATGGTCACTGACCTAAATACCATTTATTGTATGTGTGTATGTATTTATTTACTTTACAGAATCTGTTTTTAAATAAAAATGTAGTGATAAACCCATATGTGGCCAGTCCAATTTCAGGTTGCAACTGGTTAATTGAATCACAAAATTATGGAATTAAACCTGCTACAATGTATAGGAACCATCTTCTCTGATTGTTCATGGAGTGCAGATAATTAGAGGATGATAAATGAATGTCAGACAATTGTCTGAGTTTCTGTACCTAAAATGATCCAGAAAAGGATTGTGCAGCCTCCTAAATTGATGGTAGTCTCTTACAAAGAACAACATGAGTCATCTTGATAAATAAATTTAAATAGTGATGAAACTCTAAAGTAACATCCAAGAAACTGTATTCCATGATACAGAAAAGGGGCAGAGGGCAGGGGGGCAGCTACAACAAATCAGATTAGGATTGCTATTGCTAAGTGTTGTGATCACATGACTTCATACTTTACAATCATATCAATTGGAATGGAAATTCTGGTGCCAGTTGCTATCACAACCAAAAGATGATCTGTACTGGTTTCTATTTTACTTATAAGACTCCTTATAAGGAACTACCTAGTCCATATGAGCCATATATGGTTGAAACAATTGATCACATATTTACCATAAAATGTAAATGTAAAATAAGCTTATTTCCCATTTCTTGTCCGAACTTGTGTGTGATGACCCTGTGTGTGGTGCAAAAGCAACACAGTCAGATAATTAATAAGAGTCCCTTTATTATCTCCAACTTTTCCCCAAATATCCAGGTTACCTTCTGGCTGGAGAAAAACTCTCCCAGGAGCAGCCTTCGACTGCAGAAAATTCAGTCCAAAACAGGGTAAACACAAACTATAACTTAAAGTCCAAACAAGCCAAACTAAAGTATTAGTTTGGCAGGGCAGGAACAAGAATTTCAGATTTGAAAGCACGGCAAAACTCACACAGTTGGGAAGACGCCAGGAATACAGATAAGCCATGACAATACAAAATAAAGTTACGTTTGCTCCCAACAGCCTGCTGCACACAGCTTGTCTTTTTTATAAACTGTTTTCCTAGCTGCAGCTTATGAAGGGAATCAGAGCCCTTTCCTCCCCTGTAAGCCATGCAACCTACATTGCTCTCTTCTCTGTTCCTCCCTGAGTGCCTTAGGAGGAAGAGGGAGTGGGCCTGGGTCTTCCTATGAATTCCCTCTCCCTTGTTCTACCCCTTCCCTGCTCTGCCTAGCCAGCCTTTCCCCTTCCCCAGTTTCCTCCACAGCTAACGGATTCACACTCCCACTCCCTGTCAGCTGTTCAGCTTCCTCATTGGATTCAGACTCCAACAGGGGCATGATATTGTGGGTCACCTAGATTTTGCTTTTAATAAATATCCAGAATCTGTAAAGCTCCATATAAGTCTTATGTGTGATAATAGCAGGGTCCTCATAATATTAGTGTATTAGTTATTTGTTCAAACTAACAAATAAAATTAGTTACTTGAATTAACTACAATAAATAACTAATTATGACCTGGATATAGTTACTCCTTTTTCTTACTGTAATAAGATTGCTTAATAAAGCCCATGTCACACTGCACCAACAGATGGAAACTGCTGCTCAAAACTTTTTGAGCGGAAAATGTATCCAATGCGTCCGTTCTGCATCCACAACGCATACGGGGAACATCCAGTGCATTCCACCATACGCATACGGGGAGACCTCATTCTACATCCGTCGTAATCCGTTACGCGTCCCGCGATATCGCTAGGCATCCGCTGCACATCTGCGCAACTCAAATCCGCTCCAGCGGAAAAATGGACACAGGGAGGAAAGCAAAACGGACACGAAACGGACGTGCAGCGTTAGTAGCATGGATGGAGAAGGATGAAAGTGGATGCAGCTCGCATGCAAAGCATTTAAAATGGAAAAAACATTTGCAGAAGGGACCTATCTCGGATATTAAGGATGTCTAAGGATGCCTAGAGGATGCAAAAGGACACCTAGTGCAAAACCTATATTGCTCTATAAAAAGGCGGGAGCAACTCACTGGATCTCACTTTCAGACCAGCAGCCCTGGTCTGTGCGACCTCTGCAGCCTTCATCTGCCTCTTACTCTTCCACATGCATCCAGTCATCTCACATGGATACATAACAAATCCTTTTGGTAGCCACCATCCTTCTGCAACAGTGCGAAGCCATCTACAGGCTCTTTCAATTGTTCTACGGAAGAAAAGGAGGTGGCCAAGAAGTGTCTGGGTCCGGAGATGGATCGCGAGAAAGGCAGAGTACGGACTGTACAACAAGCTGATGGTGGAGCTGAGGAACGAAGACGACCTTGTGCATTCCAGAACTTCATGAGGATGCCTCCAGCCAGTTTGACGAGTTGTGGATGCGGCTGACACCCAGGTTGACCAAGGCAAACACCAACTTCTGGCCCAGCCTCGACCCTGGCTCAAGGTGCACTGACTCTGCGCCACCTGGCCTCAGGGACCACATACAGGAGCATGCAGTAACGGCTGGAGGGGTGCCACACAACACCATCAGCATTGGTGGTCAGAGAAGTGGTGCAGGCCATATCACAAGAATACCTGGAGGAGCTCCTCCAGTGCCCCTCCACTGAAGAAGGCTGGAAGAAAGTTGCAGAAGCTGTGGTATCAGAAGTGGAACTTCTCCCCACACCGTTGGAGCCATAGATGGGAAGCACGTGGCCTGCAAAGGCAGCCAAGTCGGGGTCCACTTATCTCTACACTACAAGGGCTTCTTCAGCATCATCCTCTTCACCATGCCATGCGTCGATGCTGACTACAAGTTCATGTACATCGATGCTTCAGGCAATGGGGCCTCTTTCAGATGCCCAGGTTATACAACGCACGTCACCTTCAAGGAGGGGCTGGATGCAACCTCATCATAGGGCCTTCCCCAGATCCAACCCCCTGCCCAACACACACCGCAAGATGCGCCTACTTCATCGTGGGGGTGACGCCTTCTCCCTCAGAACCTACCTCATGAAGCCCTACACTTCCAGATGCCTCACCGTGAAGAGAGGATCTTCAACTACAGGCATCCTGGCCAACAGGTTCCAGAGTACTTCTCACCACCATGCACAGTCATCCCAGAGACCATGAGGGAGGATCGTGGAAGCTTGCTGCATCCTGCACAATCTCTGCGCACCCCGCATACCCAGTGTTGCAGAACAGGCTTGTGGACTCCAACATGGGAATGGGACATGGAGCCTGGTAAATGGAAGCCAAGGGCGAAACCTGATAGACACTAAGGATGTGCAGGCCCCAACAGAGCTTCACGTGAAGGGAAGAAGCAGCGCAACCATTCTGAGACACTGTGTGCAACTACCCAGCTGGACGCAGTGGAGTGGCAAGACAGGTGATAGATCAGCTTAATAGATGCTTCCTTCAGCCTGTCTCATCACTGATTCAGCATGGCCATGACGTGAGGTCATGAACAGGGCTTAATAAGGGCATGTGACTATGTGCCAGTAACAGGTGATTTGAAAAGAGTTGTGTTTGTGACCTGGATGAATGATTAATTGTTATTGATAATAAAGGCCATAGGTGTGGCACTCGGGGAGTGATGGACCATACAGTCCCACATATGCTTGCACTGAGGCTCTATCTATCCCACAGCTATTACCCATCCAAAAGGTATCCCTGCCCATCCCCACAGCTCACTTACCCCATCCCCACAGGTATCCCTGCCCATCCCAGCTGCTATGCCTTACCCATTCCCACAAGCATGCCAAAGGCTTAAACCAATTCTTAAAAGTTTCCACCAAGACTTCATTGAGAAAAATAAATGCAGCAATGTGTGCGAAGCAAAGATTAATCTTTTATTATATAACAAGCTGTAAAAGAAAACAATGACCAAAGTCAAGGTGTCCCAAAGCAACAAATATAAAGTCAACACAGTAGCCACCCAGTCTCTGCACTCTTCTCTTGGTCACTACGCTGAGGCCATGCCCAGTTGTACTGGGGTGAAGGGTCCCAGGTTGCGTTCTGATGGACGGTGGTCTCGCCTCCGCTGGCACGATATGGTCCTGACGGCTATTCTGCGCGTAAAGTAGCCTGGCCCTGAAGATGGACAACAGGCGATCGGTCCAATGTTGCGGAGCTCTCAGACAGAGTGGCTCAGCCCGCGACTGTGATGTGAGAGCCCTTGCCTCCATGGAGCGAGTGCCGGTGTGTGCAAACCGCCCAAGACCGAGTGACAGCGGACCGTTCTCCGAGGAGCCGGGCTTGGTCTGTGGGGTTGCGCATAGAAGGGCAGCCAAGGGTGTCCAGCTGCGGGCTGTCCTTGAGTACTGCAGCCTGCGCCGGTGAGGACTCCTGGCGTCCCCATGTCCACGGCTGGCCATGAGTGTGGCCCATGCGTGCACACCATGCCGGTGGCGGCACTGCGTGGCGAATGCGAGCTACATCTCCGGTGCAATCCTGTGGCATGCCGGTCGGCGCATCCAGTACGGCATGAGCAGGCTTCTCCGGCCCACAATCCACAGGGATGGCATTGTAGGTGGCATCAGTTGGCACCCGTGTGGATCAGTGGAACACAGGTGCGTCCTGAATTGTAGCCTGTCGCTGGACTGGGACACGGGCGTGCCTTGCTGCATGGCACCATTCCTTGGTAGCCACATAGACTTCGCGTGGGCATGCCTTGGAAGGGCGAGACATCCATTATGAGAGAGGAGCAGGCCTGAGAACTGGGTTGGAGCAGGGCTCTCTTGGTCTGGGCGTGTTGTTGAAGAAGATCACGGTGATCCATCAGCCTTCACCACTGGGTAACGGAGTTCTCGACATGTTCCTATGCAGGGTCTGGTTGACTAGGTGAGGAAGGTTATGCAGTTGGAAGATGCGGCAGTCCTGGTTCGCTACTCCAACCAGCCTTGAAGAGGAGATCTACCTGGCTCACTGATGGATGGTCCTCTTATCTCCAGCAGGACAGTGGTGGCTCGCTGCCTCCTTCGGCTGCCCATCTCTGCCTTTTCTGATCGGAGGTGGAGCTGCGGGGTGGATGCTGGTTGGCTCTGGCTGGAAGAGCCTCGGTCTTCTCCCCTCTCTCCCCACTGTGCTCAGGGGTCTCCACCGACGCTCCGCCAAGGGGGTAGCCATAACAAGCCTGTCGGGAAAGGTCTCCGTACGTGCACTACACGACTCCACACAGCTACTGCCTGGACACAGGAGCTACTCTTTTGCCAGAAGAGGCCTGCCTCTCAGCAGCGCCTGCTGAGTAAAGATGGGTTGTGAGACGGGGCTGCTCCTCTTTAACCAGTGGCGGGATCTCATCCTCCAAAGAAAGCATGCACTTGGCCGATACACGTAGGTCTCCTGGTCCTTTGTTCTTTCTAAGCTTGACCGCAAGCCTGGCAGATTTCTTGAGTCACTCTTCCCATTACAGGTGCTCAGTGCTCTCCACCACCGCGAGGAGCACCTCACAAGTGTACGCCAGGTCTCTCCGCTTCTCTCTCCAAGGCGGCCCTGCTTCCTCTGGTTGGTCCTGATAGAGCCTGTTGTCCCTTCGCGCCAAAGATATGTTCATCTCTCATCAGCCACTCCAGCACTCCTCCTAATGTATCCTCTTCGATTGTGTATTGCCTCCTCTCCGTTCTGCGACTGCCCTCCCTTTGAGCAGGGGCTAATATGGCCGCTCATCACAGAAGGCTTGAGGTTGTAGGTGACTGATTCCTCCACACCATCAACCCACCGCAAGCACAGCCACAGCAACAACAGTAGCACGTCAAAATCAAGGCTACACCAGCAGCGCAGCACCCACCGCTAGCAGCAGACCAGGAGCACCAGCGACAGCCAGCAGCACGGCGGCTCAGGACCAAGGAGCAGGACCAGCAGGACCAGCGAGCACCACAGGAAACCGCAGAAGCACGAGTTAGGACCAGGCGAGTCAGCGCAGACAGTAGTAAGCACCAGCAGGACCAGCAGCCGGCAGAGAAGCAGTAAGCACAGCAGAAGCTACACACACCAAGAGCAACCACAAAGCACCAGCGAGCCTCATGCCTCAGGCCAGATACAAGCACCACAGCACGACAGCCACCAGGCACCGCGGACCGCAGGCCAGCAAGTGCTAACAAGCACCAGCAGAAGCGCATCACAGCACAGAAGGCGAGTGCAATCAGCAGAAGGCACCACCCACGAGTAAGTGACGCCGCGCGGCAGCAGGAAGCCCCGAGATAGAAAGCAGACGTCCAGGCCAGCAGCGGTCCTGGAGGGTGGCCCTGTCCCGTCCCCATTCGCTCACGGCCGCTCCAGGCACGCGGCCAGACGGCCAGACGGCTTTCATTTCTTCCCCATGGTTTGTTGGCGTTGCTGGCCTGGTCTGGTTGGTGGCTGGCTGGGCTGGCTGGCAACGCTGTGGTCTTGGCAATAGCAGGTCATTATTCTCCTGCTGATGGTGACCTGCTTCGCAGTCTGCTTCCCCCTTACTCCACCATATCCGCGGGCTGACACCCAACGCACATTCCTCCCCGCCGCATCACATAACACCCACTGCCACCACCCACAATGCTCCAGTTGAACGCTAGGCATCCGCTATGAGCATTCCACATTAGCTGCTTCCCGCTCTGCATCCGCATTTCATCCGCTCCGGCATGCCGCTCTGGCATCCGCTCTTTACCGTTCCGCGTCCGACTTTGCTTGTGCTCCCTCGATGACAGCCTTGCACGACTGTGCCATTCCGTCTCCACTCGCCTACGCTCCGTCTTGCGGAGCATTACCCCTTCTCCACTCCCCGCTCAATCGACAGTCCTCCCCCCTGTCCGCTTCCTATTCCATGTGTCCCCGCTCCGCGGATAACAACGGATGGAACATTTTGCTCGTCCACTGTGTCCTTTTCACAAACGTTTTGCATCCATCGGCCAGTGTGATAGGGCCTTTTGATTCTTTTTGGTTAGGTAAAAAATTTCATTCACTAATGCTGCCACCTAGTGACTCCATCAAAATTGATAATAAGCAATATCCTCAAGTACTACTTGAGGTAAGAGTTGTTTTTAATTCTAGCTGTGCTACCCTGTCCAGTCCCAAATGTAATTGAAAATATGTGGTTTTTTTAAAAAACAGGAGCTTTGATTTTATTCATATCTACATGGACGCAAAAGATTATGACATCAACCAAAAGTGAATGGACGTGGTTTTTTTTTTTCAACAAAATACTGTACTTTCCTGTTCAAGATCCTAGTGTCTTTCTTCCAACCAGTTCAAGAAATATATAGGATTGTCTCTTCTACTTTTTAAAACAACTTTTAATAAAAGTTTTACAATAATAAAAAACAACCATATCATATAAAGTTATAGAAAAGGAAAGAGTGATAAAAGATATAAATATAAAACTAAGTGAAATAAAGTAAATAGAGAAAAAGAAAAGAAAAGAAAACATATATAGATACAATGGCAATTGGGAGCAGAATCTCCATCACTAAAGAGGTCATAAAGTGCAATGCCATGTGACTGCATTGCTTAGTGATGGCAATCGTTCCTCTTCCTATGTTGTGGGTCATTCAGTAAGCACCTCCTTGCAACTTAGAATCAGAATAGAGCTAGAAGGGTCCTTGGAGATCTTCTAGTCTTGTGATGATGAATCTATGCCACCCGTGCCACAGGTGGCACGCATAGCCATTTGTGCGGGCACATGAGCCCCAGGCAAACTTACCTGATTTTTGGCCTGTTTGAGACCATTTTCGCCCTCCCAGAGGCTCAAGGGAAGCCTCTGCAGCCTCGGGAGTCCCAAAAATGGGCCTTCCGGAAATACTGGAAGTGCTGAAATGGGCCTGTTTTTCAGCCTCCCGAGGCTGCAGAGGCTTCCCTCAAGCCCCCAGGAGGGTAAAAATGGCCTAAAATGGGCTGAAAATCAGCTGGGAGGCATGCACATGCACTGTGCAGGCAAGGGGGCAGGGCAGGGGTGTTGTACATGCATGTGTAGCGGTGGTGGGGCGCATTGCATTGAAGGTGCTTGCACGGTTTCAGCATACCACATCAAAAAGGTTCACCATCACTGTTCTAGTACATCCCCTTGCTCAAGCAGGAGATCTTATACCTTCTCTATACATTTGTCTTCAGACAAATGACTGTCCAGTCTCTTCTTAAAAACATCCAGTGATGAAGCACCCACAACATCTGAAGGCAAAGTGTTCCACTGGTTAATTGTCCTCACTGTTAGGAAGTTCCTCCTCAATTCCAGATAGCTTCTCTCTTTGATTAGTTTCCATCCATTGTTTCTTGTTCTGCCCTCTGGTGCTTTGGAAAATAAATTGATCGTTTCCTCTTTGTGACAGCTTCTCAAATGCTGAATATTAGGTTGTAACAATCAACTTCCTGCTAGATAAACACTCTGTGCTTCTATACCTCACTCTTGCCAAGAGATACAGTCTCTATTTTCAGCACAACAGAGTCAGTTTACCTGCTTATTTCTGCAACCTTTGTTTCCCACATTTCAATCTTTCCGCATAGCCAGAACTGGTATCCTTGGGGACAAAGCAAGCCCCCAAAGTCTTGATATCTGCTTTAAGTCCAGATCTTGTCCCACTATTCAAGACCTGTGTTTCATGGCAGATTTTCTTGAGTAGCTATATCCCCAATATTGCCAAATAACAGTATTTTGAGGCACTTATGGGCATAACAGTTAGCAGAGATGCTAAATATGCCAAGCTACCTAAAATATCAAACCCAGTCTGATTGCTGTGCCCACATCATCCTAATCTAAAATAAAATGGTAAGTGCAAACAAGTTCCATACTGATTACTTGTAAAATTAAATTTACCATTGTTTTCTTATGCACCCCCCTTTAACTCTTGAAAAACCAGATTTGATTTGAATGGTTTTCCAGTTGTACTGGCTCTTGTATTAATCTTTATTTTGATTGTTACTACTCCTGTTTGATTAGTACTACTACTTGATTAGTACTACTCCTGTTAGAATAGCTTTTTATTATTTCTTGGTACGTCAGCATGATCCAATCTAGCCTCCTCTGCCAAGGATCCCCAAATGACCATCAGGAGCATGACAGTTTATATATCAGTATTTATTTATTTAAAATATGTATAAGGCTGCCCATCTTAAACTAAACTCTACCCCAAGGGTCTTCAAACTTGGCAAGTTTAAGACTTGTGGACTTCAACTCCCAGAATTCCTGAGCTAACATGACTGGAGGAGGAATTCTGGGGGTTGAACTCCACAAGTCTTACAGCTGTCAAGTTTGAAGACCCCTGCTCTACCCCAATAACATTCCAAGGATGCAAATGATATATACAAACATTAAAGCAAAAGCAGTAAAGCCAAAAAAGAAAAGAAAAAAACGATGCAACAGTTAAGCCTTCCAATGCAGTTCACAACACACTTCTCCCATGCCAATCTCATTCTATGGCAGCATTTGGGCGAAAGCCAGGTCTTAAGTGCTATTTGGAAGGTTGAAAGGATAAGAAACTGCCAGAATCAGACTTCAGTGGGAAGGTTATTCCACAGGGCAGAGCTATGTTTCCTTGGTGTCGTAAAATGACAGCATTTAAAGAAAGGAACATGAAGAGTGCCCTACCTTACCCAATCTGGTGGCATGGACACATGTCCTCAGGGAAAGGCAGTCCTGCCAGCTGATTGAAACAGTTGTGAAAAGTGTTTTGCACAATGAATATTTTATTATTTTTTGAAATGAAATAGTATATCCCAATAAGTAATGTGACTGTCTAATGGAGATCTGTTGTAAGGACCAATGCCTTCCAAGTGTAAGATTTCCTAAGCTGCACCACCAACCTTTCTGCGACTTGGAGGTGTTTTCGTGCAGGAAGATCTAACTGAAACTGCATCTTGGAGATGCTCTGTTCTTTCATGAAGTTTGCTAAACTTTCAGTCAAATAGAAACACTTTCAGTTCAATATATAATTCAGCTGATGGAATGAAAGCAAGAACTCATCAGATCTTATCTCCAGATTTCCACTAGAGATCATGAACATTCCAATTTTGCTTAAACTGCGGTGCAATCAATAAGTGATATTCCAGAATGATGCTATCAGTTTAATCCAGGAATAAGAGCAAAATGCCTTATGATACATATGAGATGGTCAGTGCCTTTAATGTGGAGATATGGGAAACAGTAGATGTATTTAAGATCCTGAAAGGGTTTTTATGTAGAAGTCAAAGCAGAATTGTTCTATGTTCTAGATAGAAGACAGGACAAGAAACAAGGAGTTTAAGGAAGAAGATTCCTGTTGGATGTCATGAAAAATTACCTAACAGTAATCATATAACAGAGTGTTTCAAGTTACGGTGGAATCTCATGTACTTGAATACTGTAAGTATTTAAGTAGAAACTGGATAAACATCTGTTAGAGATGCAGTAGTACTGGATTATTGTGGGTTGTTTTAGACCAGTGTTTTTCAGCCTTGAGATTGTTAATCTACTACAGAGGCTCAGTGTCTTTAGTAAATATGCTCAAGGAATATGGCCCTCAATAAATTTCCCAGTTTTGTTTTTACATTTACTGGCATTAAGTGTTATGGTATCTCTAGGCACCAGTAGATGGCACTAAAGGGCTAATAGCGGGGCTTTTTTTCATGATGACCTAGAAACATTTTCTGAATAATATATTTTACTGTTTTTTAACTTCCAAAAAATTGCTTGGGTTTTTGGCCTTTCCCAACTTTGCATAAATGAGAATCCAGAGAACTTTTCAGTCACTTGTCTTAATCCAACCTGTTTCTGAATGCAAACTGCTGGTAATCTTTCCAACCTATTTTTAAATCTAGGAAAAACTATTATCTCTCTTCTTTCCAAGTTATAGAAATCAAAAACAACATATATGTCTAGAATGTACATACTACTTAACAGTGGAAAATATGTAATAATCAGAGGTGGTATTCAGCCAGTTCTGACAGGTTCTGGAGAACCGGTAGCAGAAATTTTGAGTAGTTCTGACTGGCCTCAGCCCCATCTATTCTCTGCCTCCCGAGTCTCAGCTGATCAGCTGAGTCTTCTTTTGTTGCCCTGCACAGAGAACGGAGCTGGAAAGCAGGTTAGTGGGATGGGGAGGGAATGGGGATTTTACATTTTCCTTCCGCTGCCACACCCACCAAGCCATGCCCACAGAACCGCTAGTAAAAAAAATTGAATACCACCACTGGTAATAATGTATGCTTAATATTAATTGATTCAGTTAGAATATTCTGACTAACTCTAACCCTTTAATTTTCTTTGTTATTATACAAGGGCTATCCACAAAATAAATTACGTTTTGCAATAGAAAAAAAATGAAGTGTAGGAAAAAAAATTTATTATATACACTTGAAAGTGACATATAAATATCATTTTCAACATATTCACCAAACATATTGAGGCACTTATCATAGCAGTGAACAAGCTTTGTAATTCCATTGTCATAAAATTCAGCCGCCTGAGATTTGAGCCAGTCAGTCACGCCTACCCGCAGTTCCGCCTCGTCATCAAAGTGCTGTGTCCAAGCCAGGTCTTCATCCTCAGAAAACAAGTGTAGTCACTTGGTGCAAGCTCGGGGCTGAGGGCGGATGAGGAAGCATTCAGGACTTCTCGAGTGCGATTTGCTGTGTGTGGTCAGGCATTGTCATGCAAAACAAAATTTTGAGCCTTAACTTCTCTACACTTGTTCTGAATTGCTTTTCTCAGTTTTTACAATGTTTCACAATACCTCACAGAGTTTATTGTTGCACCATGTTCCAGAAAATCGATAAGAAGCATAACTTGCCTATCCAAAAACAGTCGCCATAATCTTCCTTGCAGAGAATGTTGCAAACATTTTCTTGGTTTTGGGGGGAATTTGGTGTCCCCCCGCTCCAAAGACTGCAATTTGGTCTCGCTGCAACACATGTTTGACCCAAGTCTCATTTCCAGTTATGATTCAATCAAGAAATGAATCTCCATCTTTGTCGTAAGAGTACAGAAATGTCAATGATACAGCCATACGCTGACTCTTGTGGTTTTCTGTCAGGATTTTTGGCACCCATCTTGCACAAAAATTTGGTGGTAGCCTAGTTTTGTGTAACAATTTCATGCAACAAACTGCGTGAAATTTGTGGAAAACTAAGCAAAAGTTCCGTTACTGTGAAACGGCGGTTTTCATGAATCTTGTCATCGACTTTTACACGACCAGTTCATCAGTCACAATGCTCAGACATCCACTCTGCTGTTCATCATGAACGTAAGTCATCCATTTTTAAACTTAATGCACCATTGGCGCACTCCACCTTCAGTTATGATGTTGTCCCCGTACACTTCACACAGTTGCCAAAAAATTTCAATTGGTTTATGGTTTTTTGCCAACAAAACACCTTATCACTGATTGCACCTCACAACTCGCGGGATTTTCAATTGCAGCACACATTTCAAACGTTTGCTGTGAAATAACGGGCAACGATACGAACCTCCCACTGGCACGACTAGGTGCAGACTAAGCGGCGGACACACAGACCAAAGATGGCCACGCTAGCTCTGCTCCTTCTTGCTACAGATGAAAACGTAATCTATTTGGTGGATAGCCCTCGTAGTTATCTAATATATAATTCAGTCTCTGGCGAATATATTGTTTAGGAACAAAAAGATGGGTAGATGACAAGTACTGATACACTGTTACTTATTCAATTATTGACTGATTATTCCAGCCTTCAAAATCTTGATATCACACATGTTGGATCACACTTCACACTTAGATATGGTTTGCTTAACCATTGTTGTTGAATAAGACTTTCTATACCAGGGATGTCAAACTCAAGGCCTGCAGGCTGATGTGGTTAGATCTGGCCTGCGGGGCTGTCCCAGTCTACCTATGTTGCTTCGGCCTGGTCTTCCTGCATCACTTCAGCCTGATCTACTCACTTTGCTTTGGCCCAGTCTACCCAATGCAGAGAGGAAAGATCAGGTCAGCAAAGCTTCGGCCTGGTCTACCTAGTGTGAAGAGGAAAGCCAGGGAAGCTTTGGCCCGGTCTACCCAATTAGGCCAGCATGGCTTCAGTCCAGTCTACTCAATGTGAAGAGAAAACATGCAGCAGTTTGGGGAGTGGTATCAAGCTGGCCACTCCCACTTAGTCAGCCACATCCACCCAGTTAGCCACATCCCCGGGGCCCCCGAGGTCAAATACAACCCTGATGTGGCCCTCAATGAAATTGAGTTTGACTGACACCTCTTTTCTATACTGAGCAATGAAACATAAGTTACAGACCACAGTGGTTGAGTTCCGCATCTTGAAACTGATGAAAAACAAAGTTATCAACAATAATTTAAAAAAATAATACTCAATTTTTCTTTCTCTCAATGGCATGTTCTACATGGAAATGTATAAATATGAGTGTTCATGCCATTTTCATGTTTCAAGATATTCATAATGACATGTGAATGACATGTGAACCTTACAGTGAACATCATACTAAACAGTGGCATCCAGACAGGATAGAATTATAGAGGATAAGCAGGCCCTTGTTGCAGGACTGGGATTCAACTGGTGTTACTACCAGTTCAGTGATTACGCTGCACACCCGTATAATAAACCTAAAGCTGTGCTTCCTGGACAGCTGATAAGTGCTGTGCGTGGGCGCGCAGCGTTTGAAAAATGCATTTTTTACTGCTTTTTCATCTCAGCTCTGCCACGCAAAGCAGCTGTGGTTTAAAAAGCAGGAAATAAAAGTCAGGTAAGAACCTGGGTGGGCGGGTGAGCCAAAGAAGCAGCAGATACAGAACCAGTTCTGTGTCTGCTGCTTTTCAGAGTTACTGGTTCTATAGAGCTGGGCAGAACCGGTAGCATCCCACCCCTGCCTTGTTTCCAAAAGCAAAATACCCCCATGAATGTGAAGCATATTATTTATTTTCCTCCAGAATCTATGTATTATAATTAGATCACATTACTTTTTATTTAAGATCTATTCTACTCAGTAGATTCTGTAGATTATTTTCATTGTATATTATTTTGCAAAACGTGTTGATGAGTTGGTTCTGGATTTCATTTTAAACTTAAATTGAAACTTTAAATTTAAATTTATGCCAACTTTTAATTAGGGTAATTAAATATTGGCATACATTTAAGTTTAAAGTTTCAATTTAAGTTTAAAATTTCAAATAGGAGACTCAGTAGTTTAAACCTATTACTTGTGACCAGAATTAGTATTCAGCAGTTCTGAACAGTTCTGGAGAACTGGTAGCAGAAATTTGGAGTAGTTCAGAGAACCAGCAAATACCACCTCTGACTGCCTCCCAAGTCCAGCTGATCGGCTGGGTCTTCTTTTGTTGCCCCACACAAGAGAATGGAGCTGGAAAGCAGATTTGTGGAGTGGGGAGGGAATGGGATTTTGCAGTAACCTTTCCCTGCCATGCACACCAAGCCACACCACACCCACCAAATCATACCCACAGAACCAGTAGTAAAAATTTTTGAATCCTACCACTGCTTGTGACTAAAGTAAAGTCCAGCCATTGATGCATATTTTCTCTTATTTCAAACTTCTTAAAAGAAATAGCTTCTGCCTTTTAGGAAAATATGAACCATTGAGGATCCCCTTTCATACTTCCTTTTTACCAGAATTGTTAAAATGGTTTAAATGTACCATCCCCTTGTAGCTCAGACTTTTTTCCACTGTGACCAGAAATTTAAAGTATTTCTTAAAGCTATTCACTGACACCAGATCTAAAAGCTATTGGCATAAAAAAAAATGAGTTGGTATTACAACAGAAATTTCTGCTTACTCCTCTTTTGGTCCACTCCTTAAATTCAAGAGATAAGATAAATATTGTTTAGCAAGTAAATGAATTTGAGCAATATAGTATTTTTAATGGGAAAGAATGAGAAAGGGGAGAGAGAGAGGGAGGGAGGAATGTAGGGAGAGAGAGGGGGGGGAGAGGGGGAGAGAGATCTCCAACTAAATTTTATGAGCAACAAAATAAATTACATATAATACATAGTTCAGTGTGAGGGCAAAATGTTGAAATCAGTTTCACAATACCAAAAGTGTAAGAAAGGACTTGACTTTCATCAATATGTAAGCCATAGCAGATATTTTAAAAAATAAGACCACAATTAAAACAAACTCTATGTTTATGTATATTTTATGTTTCAATCATTTTCCCAGATCAAAAAGAATAATCTCATTATTTATCACATAGAAAGACAGTAGACATCTCACAACAGCGGTAACGATTGACATTACTTAATAATGATTGACATTACTTAGTAAATATTGGTAAATACATCCCTTTACTGCCTAGATATATTTATTTATAGAATCATTGAATTTTATCTGTTGATCTTGTCACTTCCACACAGATGCTTATATATTACAACATTAAAAATATGGAGGAGAGAAATTTAATATATCCTAATCTCACCAGATGGGGAATTCTTAACTCTATTATCTGGACTTTTCCCATTGTCCCAGTCCTTAAAAAAAAAAGCCCAGAAAGGAAGACTTATTGGTTGTTCCTGCCACAGAAATACAGAACCCACTTGATTTGGTTGACTCTGAAGATACAGATAAACCTCCAAGTGGCCTCAATATTTGGAGAACTACCAACCAACCCTCAGAATGTGAGCAACCAGATGACTACAAAGAATATAAATCCGTTCATTCCCCATCAGTTAGTTAGAACTGAAGAAGCTTCTTGGATGAGAAGTGAAATATTTTCAAAGGAAAAAAAAAACTAAAAAAGTCCAGTTGCCTTTTGGAAAAAAACACTTTGGGACACCAGCTATAAGAGCTGATGGGAAGTGAAGATATTTCTGGACTGGATGAAGTTCATCAGACTTACTGCTCAAGGACTTAAGATGCACTCAGAGATGAAAAATGTCATGAGGATATATTTGCAAGGAACTGAGTATGGGTGGAGTGTGATATCATCTCATCTTGCATTCAAAAAAGGGGAATGATTCACACAGGAGATGAGGCAAACAGAAAGTGTAGATCTAGCATAAGGACAGAAAAGGACCTTTATACAATATTTTCCATTTCAGTATGCATTAATTCTATATATTAGTCTGACGCCCAGTTCTATACTCTGCCAAAAAGAACCTGGATTTTTTTCTCCTCATCACATGCAAACTCAGTTTTGGAATGTTACATGTCAAACTAACAAAGAAGTTTTTCTTTGCATACAAAAAAATATTTTAAGTGGATGGCTAGATTCTAACCAGAGTAAAGTATAGTTAATTCTGTGAAAATTGGTGGGGCTGTACCTGACTACAATTAGGTACCACTCTCTTTAAAAATTTCCTGAAGCTGCAGTAGGGTCCAAAGGGCATTTTATTTCTCAAACTTAAAAGCTAGATCGAAGTTCAATCAAACATAGATACACAGTTGGACAGAACACAAAGTATGTGAATCTGTTCCTGATGACATTTTTCTGAGAACATGGTTACAAAATACACCATTGGAACCTTAAGAGAAGCACATTGCCCCAGATGAACTTCGACTTCTACTCTGCTATAGCCAGGAAAAACCATTCTTTGACAGTAAAAGGTAAATTTTCCCATATCTATTGGTTATCTAGGTTTGTGTAGTCTAGATCTAATAGTTGTAAGCATTCCTGGATGCTTCTCCCCTCCCCCAGACCCAAGTGTGATCAGATTTTATTAAACATTGCCCAAACACTAACCATTATAAAAGTTTTACAAGTATTTAGCCTTTGGGCCTTTTTTCCAACCTGGACTCTTGTATTAGTGAATAAAATACATTGTGTTTAATAGCAGGGTCTAAAAGTCTTAATTTGTGTTACAGGAGTTTTATGGGAGTTTTCTGTTAAGAAAACTCCACAATGAAGGGTGTTTAGCAAAGCAAAGATAAAAACAATTAAAAATAAATAAAAGCAAAATTAAAAACATCATCCAAGAATTATTAAAGGACAAATAAAAACAGCACATTGATAATCCAGCAAGCTTGCTTGTACAATAAAGACTTGATTTTTTTTTCTTTTTTAATCTGCTAGCAAAAAGATAACATAAATTTAAGCAGTCCTACTGAGTTGTCACAGATCTCCAAAGACTTGAAAGAACCTCTGAGAAACTGTTAATAAGATTGATAGGTGAGCTAGGAACAAAGTTGCTGAACTAAACAGAAAACTCCCATATGGCCTCTTTATATGTTTATTTTGTGCTTATTAGCAGAGTTGAGGACCTAAATAGCATCCTTAACGGAAGCAGCTGATAAAGGATTTAGGCTATCCTGTTTGTGCATTAGAGAAAGATTATCCACATGCAAATATGCTGTGTGAAACTAGCTTCCTATACATGTGGCTCTATAAGTATTCAGTCTATGGGTGAAATAATTCTATTTTTAATTTGATATTTTATTGTATGTAAATTTGGGTGCCACTTATTTAAACCTTAACTAAAAGGTTTTTTTTAATCAAATGCCTTGAAACTAGGGACTAAGATAGCAATTATATACATTCAAACGAACCTCAACAATGAGAGATTTTTTTTAAGAGGCAATACTACATTAATCATTAGATGGCTTGAAAAGAGTGTCCTGAGTGTTGTAGTACAATAGATTGGGAAAATCAGATCAGGAAGTAATCTACACCAAATGCCAATTTTTTATGAAGACTAATATACCAGTGAAAATAACAATATTATAGGATTCCCATAAAATATTTTGCATATGCCAGGACATAAGAATCTTATATGAGAATTAAATTCAAGTTCAAGAATAGTTTTGTTATGCTATGAAGGAATGATGACTATGTACTCTGGAAGGCTTTAGTGTAATACATCTTCCATCTGCTAGTATTTATAGTTTCTCCAAGACCTGCTTTTCATATCTTTCTACTGCTTCAACAAGAAATTCAACAAGAAAAAAAGAGTGCCATACTAACTTTGACAAATATAGCATTATTTGAATTGGCACATAAGATGGTAAATGCCTAAATATGGGCTGGATAGCCCACATTTATAAGAGTTTGCCCCTTTGAAGAATTCACCTTTGGACTCTTTTTTTTTTTTTTTTNAATTCACCTTTGGATTTTTTTTTTTTTTTTTTTGTCTGCTCTGCTTCTGTTCCTTACACCTTGTGAGAAGCCACTTGTAGGAAGTAAGAGCACCTGCAAATGTGAGATTGGGTTGGCCGGTCTCCAATTCTGCCTGCAAAGCAGTGATGTGGTAGCCATGGGTGGGGAAGGGGCAAGGCAAGAGCTGGTCTGCTATAATCTGCGAGTAAAAGAGTTACAAATCTACCTTTATGTGTAATGAGAAAGTGAGGGAAGAAGTAAAAAAATATAAAGACATGTGTGTGTGTATGTGAAGATGAGAATGTTTATAGGTGTGTGGGGATGAGAAAAGAAATACAGAACAGTTGAGTATCAGAATAAAGTATGCTATTTACTTAAATGGAAGGGGTATACTGTAGCATTTTTTCCCAGCTGATTTTACTACCTCATTACCTTGGGGTTCAGATGCTTATCGTAAGATATCTAGCCCCCTAGTTTTTGGTATTAATTCATTATTATTAAGGATGGGTGGTACACACAGCAGTTGGTTGTACTGTACAATCAGTTGGAATGAATAACTGGTCTGCTTCTAAATAAATCCAAGCAATCGCTTCTAACATGTCTAGCAGGTTCCTTTGGAATTTCCTCACAAAATTGTTTTGAAATAAGAAGACTCCTTTTCTTGTTAGCTGGAAATCTTGAACCAGTCCCACCTTCAGACTTCATTTAATTAGGTATCAGGGTTGCCCTGGCTTGTTCATTATTTTTACTCTCCTGTTATGAACTTTTTAAGTGATTCTGTTGCTGCTGCTACTAGATTGCTAATATTCCTAACCTTTGTAATATCTGGGGTTTTTTCCCAGCTTTGGAGAGACTGCAGGAGACTCTTCAAGGTATTTTCAAAAGAGCAACGTGACACTAATTACAATGCACTTGAAGCCTTGCCTGTTCTGGTGATCATCAGTGGTAGTACTGAAGATTTAAGTTAGCATGACACTCTTGTAGTCACTATGGTTAGGAAGGTAGATAATTTCTTTCAAATCAGTATTATAACCATGATAAATAAATGCTGGTAAAAGAGCACATTGTTAGTTATCTTCTATTGCATCATCTTCCTGTATTTATTTCATTTTCAACTACCTACAACATAACATTGTTCGGGCACAGTTCATGGGAATCAACAGTCAGGTTATTGTATCTACCCATCTAAGGAATTTGAAGTGTCTGTGCTGAGACAAAAAGTAACTTGCGGGAGAGGGTTTTCATTCTTTCTTTTAAGCTGATTTACTTGCTCAAATATATTACTTCAGGAGGGCTTTTTTCATTCTGGTTCTCCTTTGTGAGTTCATCAAATATTTCTAAAGGTTGGTTTTTAATTAATCTCTCTGACTCTTAATTGTTCAAAGATCACTATTAATTGATCAATTAATAGAAAGTTGTTGTTCATTAGTTCCAAGTTGGATTCCATTTGATAATTTTGAAAATTCTGGCAGAGGTCACTATTTTTCTCTATGTTTCTCCATGTTTCTTATGCATCCACTCACTCTTGATTGCTGTATATCAGTTTATCCTTTGTTTTAAATTGTTTAAAGCAACTAGAATTGAGTTCTGAGTTCTTCCTCTGTCACATCATCCATTTATTCCTTGCTGTTGCAAAATCTTACTTCCATTCCTCAGTTTTTTGCATTTCCTATCTTTTTTGAACTTTTGTTAAGAATTTTAATTGCGATAGAAAGTTCATTCTTATCTTCCCTTCATCCATGGTTAATATTTTTGTTTTTATGTTATTTATTACTATGATTTAGAGTTGTGTGTGTTTTTCTTAGATTTTTACCTGTTTTATATTGGCTATTGTATATATTATGTGCAGAACAGAATTGCCTATGGGGAATGGCTGGCTATAAAAGTTTGACAGACAAATAAATAAAGTAAAAACTAATACAAACGAAAGAATTAAATGTGCAAGAAAAGAGGAAAAGAGAAAAAGAGAAGAAAGAATATATAATGAAGACAAAGAAAAGAAATACAAAGTAACTTCCAACTTTTGCCACAAGTAAAAGCACATTTAATAACTACACCAAGAGCAATTAATTTCCTATATCACTGTAATAAAAATGCAATATGCTTTCCTATTACAAAAGAATCTTCTCAGTAAGCAGATGTGACCACAGGGATCCATGTGGTTACATATTCATTTTGAGAAATACTAAGCCATTTCAAAATGTACAGGATTGCAAAACCTTGGCTGTGAAGAATTGAAAATTGAGAGAGAGGAACTGCTGGGGCTAAATGGGAGGGGGAAAAGGTTAATGGATGATAGTGGTCATTGAGAAGAGAAGAAGAAAATAAGAACAGTAGAGAGGTTCTGGAGGATGAGGCATGCAAAACAAACAATTGGAGTTCTGGATGGCCCATGCCAGGGAAGTAGCAGAGACAAAAGGATGAAGTTGGCAGGTTGGGAGTAGAAATTGGATCTCTGGGACCATTGCAGTTTCAGGAGAATATACAGGAGGATCACAGAGGGATAAATAATCAAGGGCAATGTGCTAGATGGTAGATCTAACAGCTAAAATGTAGAGGCTTTCAAAAAGCAGCAGTGAATAAGAGGCTGGTGGAGAAACAGCTTAGGACAGAAGTATGCAGATAGTTTCACCAAGCTAGACTGTAGATAAACAATGGGTGAAAAGTCCTGCTGTTGGTAGGATTTGTCATTGGCTTTGCTATTTCTGCTGCCATCATGAAACCAATCAATATGGCAACAACTTGGGGGGCAGGGGAAATGAACTGTGTATGCACCCTGGATGAAAGCCAGAATCAGGAGAAAATAACACAGGGCAGGATAGGTATAGTGAGAGTGCAGTGGCCCTAGTCAGAGCTGAAGAGAAGGTTGGTTGGAGAAAAAGATGCCAAGAAAAGATAGCGGAGAAGTAAATATATTAATGTGTTTGTGTAGTGATCCTGAAGTTGTGGAATGATCCAAACCACAGATTTAGGACTAACTGAGTAAGTGAGATGAGAAGGTAAGCTTATGTGGGGTGGGGTAGGCTTACAGAAGTGTTGCAACCCCTAGAAATTAGATTGCATTGAGACATAGCTAAAGGTACATGGATGTCAGAGAGCATAAAGTTGGGTAAAGGTGTGAGGATGGTGAAGTCAGCATCTACACTGAGATAGCGACAGGTGCAAAAAATATAGTGAGTTGTATTGGGGAGGCTGCAGATTGTTGGAGATCCTTTGTAGTAGACTGATTAGTTCCATCCCTTGATTAAACTGTGGGGAGCCTTGAGCTTAGTTTGTTAATAAGTATCAAATCTGCATGAAAAAAAACCTGTATCTACCTATGATTTAGTTGTGGAAGAATGTGCAAAGCCACCATTTATTACTGTAATCTACAGCAGCAATAGCAATTCATCCCTGAATTCTATAGCTACAGTGATGCCAAGGATCAAGAGGAAGGACTACTGTAATCATTTGTGAGATCTTGACAGTGATTAATAGCATTGTGCTACAGGTGACTGGTTGTAAATGCCTATTGGAATAAGCTAGGGCTGCTGCTAAGTACCTGACTGCCTTGGAGCATCTGGACTCGTAGGGCTTGTGTTGGAATTCCTAGGCTTTGGGGGGACTTCAATTAATCTTTTGCAAAGCTGAGAACACCTGATTCTTCCCAGGTCACAGTGGTAATTGAGCCTATTCTGTTGGGAGTCAGAGTGCTGGTTATTTGCAGCCCTGGCTGGCTATGTACAGAATGGTTGTATTTTATACACTAGTTTTATATTGATTTATAGTTGAGTTACCATGGCAGCACCTTCTCCTAAGTAGCGACCCTGATTTATATTTCAGAATAGCAAAGTTCTGCTTTTGATAGACTATGCTGCACTATGTGGTAGTGTCAAGGAATTAGTCCAGCAACCAAATTGAAAATCTATAGAAACATGATACTTACTAACCTGTATGCCTATGAACATAGACTGTGTATTAAACGCATGCAAGGCAGCTCAACCACTTCTATATGACTTATCTTCATAGAACATTAGGCATCAAATCACTAAGTAAAGTAACAGACACTGAAGTTCAGAGAGCAAGTCAACCATCAATCCACACACTGCTGATGAAGCACAGGCCTGGTCATGTACCTGTATACTAAACAATCACATACCCAAACAGCTCCTCTTTGGGGAATTCTCTCACATGGAGAGAACAAGAAATGTTATAAACATACATTAAAATCCTTCCTGACATAGATGTGACCACCTGGGAAAAACTGGAATAAAATATCTCTACCTGGCATGGCCTCATCCATATGGGCTATCAAGCTTGCAGAGTAAGATACACTGTAGAAGCACAACATAAGAATGAACCACACAAGTCTAGAATCATCAGTGCAATTACTGACGTGTCTATACATTTGTCTAACATATGCCAACATGTCTATGCTCAGATTGGCCTGACCAATGATGGCCTGATCTTTGGGCACACCACATTTAATTTTAACATGACTAATGATGCTGAGGTCTTCATTGACAATGATGGATGAACCACAATTGCTATGTTTGCTATAATGATGTTGATTGGATTCTGATTGTTTTGGGTTTTAAAAAAAATTATGCATGCCACCGAGCGTCATAAAGCATTTATAAAAGCAGCCTTATCAATTCAATCAGTCAGTCCATGTTTTTGTGAATGTTTCAGATCTGCTTGGGAATTCATTGCTCTCATGGTGGCATGGGATTATCATAGATATTTAGGGCTCAATACACATAGGCTATGTCTGAAATCTTTATTTCAAAGTACATGTTATCTGAATATGAAGGATATTAACATTCTCCTTTGCTGTGGTTAGCTTAATTTCTGATCAAATTGCCTTTGTAAGAGCAAAGGACCTATTAGAGTGTTCTACCCAGATTTCTGATACAGCCTGATTGTTTTGGTATATCCTGTGTCAGCCATGTAAACAAAAAAAAACCAAAACAGGTAATTATATGTTGGAAAATCTTTATTGCCATGTCCTTAATATATTAACTAGGAATCAGGTTAGCCAGAGAGCGCTTAAGACTTGGAAAACTCACAAAGTCCACAATGTACATTGTAACTTGAGCTATTAATGGTCTGCTATCAGAAGAGAAGCAGAAATGCATGACTGGCCCATAACAGCCCAGAGTTCTAATACCAGGGAATTCCACAACCTAGTCCTAGTGTCAAACTATAGCCTTGAAGTCAGGATGTATGAATTCAAGAATGACAAGAATGCAGTTCCAGAGTTAGAGTTTTTTCCAACAAAGAAGCAGTGTCCTAAAGACTACCTCTATGTTGGTTGGTTTTAATTATGGAGGTTTATCTATTTATTTGTCAATCGCTTACAAGATAATAGGTGTAAGTAAAAATATAGTTATGAATACATGGATACATATAAGAAAAATAAAAAGNGTCAATCGCTTACAAGATAATAGGTGTAAGTAAAAATATAGTTATGAATACATGGATACATATAAGAAAAATAAAAAGGTTGTTGGTCTCTCCTCTCAAAGAGACATGCTAACTATCTTTGCTCTAGTGTTGTGTGTTCTTGAGCTAGGTATTCTGCCAGAAATATCTAATTATCAATTTCTAAATCAGCCCCCACTATTCAGATATATTTACTTTCAGAACTATCTAAAGTCAGATCTCTGATTGCCTTCTGACTCTTCAGGATGGGCAGTTCATTTGGTATAACTAGGATGCCATATAAGATTATCTCCACAAGGCTTCTTTCCAATTGCTAATCCTAGATGATTCCCTGGTTTTTAATGGAAGATATGGGAAATGAAACAAATAAAAAGATGCCTGTCTTGGGCACAAATGTTCCCACCCTGAATTTCGTGGGTGGCCTGGTAGCAGCTATTTTCAGGCTGACGGTATTCCTGAGGAATATCCTCTCCTGAGAATTCTCAATCAGGTTCCTACCCTGATACCATTTGAGAAGGCAGTAACCCTGTTGAAAAGGCATTCCATTTATCATTGGTTTACCCTTTACTATATGCAGACTATACTATATATGTAGTCTTTACTATATTTAATAGCCAAAAAACTATATAACAGCTCTATAGATTAATAGAAGAAAAGCCCATGAATGCTGTATCAACAAATTTCTTATAATCTGAATTTGGGCCATTTATGACAATGCTTGATCAACCCATTTATTGATACTTCTAAACTTGCATCTGTTTAGAACCAGATCCTATCTAGGTTGCACTTAATTTACACATGATGACAAGCGCAAATGAGGTCTGTTAGACCGTGGCAAATAAACTTGACAGTGTTTTGATGAACAAAAAGGTTTTCATCCATTGTAATCATTTTTTTCAGAATAAAATCTCAAAATAGGAAAAGGACAGAAAAGTTATTGGAGGTACAATCTCTAGTAAGATTTCTGCCAAGATGCCATTGAGGTAGTGTATGTGTGCCACCAGAAGCATAACTCTGAAATCATTCTGCAAGATGGTTTCGCTTGTCTCCCTGTCCTTGGTGGGCACTGTGAGCTCACTTTACCTTTAAGTCCATGTCTTAGAAGAAGCTACAGCAAAATAAGACAGTGACTATGTCTGGGAGTATGCATGTATATGGGCAGACTTGAAGCCCATTCTATGGGGCTTTGTATATCTGTCATTGATAATATCAGATTGTCCTGCCAAATATTCCCTAGTGAAGCTCTGAATTTATCTGTAGTGACAGGATGATGGAGAATACTCTATTCTTCCAACAAGGCAGCATTAAATAATTTTCCAGCTCTACAATTCCTGTGTGCTTGTTCTCATGGGGAGAAATGAAAGCTTTCCCTGTAACTCCCCACATCAGCTCAAGGTCTGCCAATGGCTTTGGCTGGTACAGAATTCTCCATTTAGTTGCTTGACAGAAGCATCTTCTTAATTGGGTTAATGAGGGGATCATCAGTAAGGAAGAGGACAGAAAGATGGAGAGAGTCCAGTGTGGCTAATAAAAGATTCAAAATTTGAAGAAGCACAATATCACACTGCTACCAAGCTACTAAGTAAGCAGTTTTGTTTGACTATATCGAGAATATGGGGAGGAATTCATTTCCCCATAAATGCTTTATTGAAAGGGCAAGCTATTTTTTTTTTCTTGTAAAAGGATACAATATTTTATCTATGCTTAGTGTCATTCAGGCTGCTGCCACTGGCCTTGACAAAAGAATCAGGAATTTAAGAAACTGGTGTATAAACAGAAAAGTGGGTTGGGCTTTAAATGTTTAAAAAATTGTAAATGTTTAAAAAATGTAAAAAAATTGCAATGAATAAAGTGATACTTTGTTATCAGGCAATGTATACGCCTGAAAAAAATAAATAAAGCTGCAGGTGAAATGAAAACCAAGAGGAATATATTTTGCCTTCTTTCTTCTTAAATGGACTACTTAAGGCCCTGTCACACTGCCCAACGGATGCAAAACGTTTGTAAAAAGGACACAGCGGACGAGAAAAATGTTCCACTCCGTTGTTTATCCCGCTCTCAAAGGGGCAAAAATTTGGCATAAGCAGAGCGGATAACACGGAAAGGAACGGACAGGGGAGGACGCAGAGCGATGGAAAGCGGATGCGGAACGGAAAGCCTGGCGGATGAAGCGGATGGAAGCGGATGCAGAGCGGATGCAGAGCGGATGCAGAGCGGATGCAGAGCGGTGCAGAGTGGATGCGTAGAGAGGGATGCGTAGAGGATGCGTATAGAGGAGTCAGAGCGGATGCAGAGCCGGATGCATAGAGGATGCAGAGCGGATGCGTGAGAGGATGCAGAGCGGATGCCTAGCGGATATAGCAGATGCGTAATGGGATGCAGAACAGATGTCCCCCGTAGATGCCTAGGGATGCAGAAACGGATGCATTGGATACATTTTCCACTCAAAAGTTTTGAGCAGCTCAAAACCTTCTGAGCGGATGAAATGTCATATAGATGGATGCTGGACGGATAGAGAGGAAGCAAAACGGAGGCAGTTGACGTACGTTATGGGGTTTAGACAGAACCAGAAGCATCGCATTAAACCAACACGGATGGCAAGTGTTTTTCTCCGTTTTACATCCTCTTTCCATCCGTTGGTGCAGTGTGACAGGGGCTTTACATTCTAGGGTGGAGGTAAATGAAGTTTTGCAATGAAGGAATGAAATAAATCAGCCTTTAGATCTCACACTTCTCCAGGCATGGACAACACATCATATAATTGCCATTTTTTAAAAAAACTTATGAGATGATTTTTGTAAGGTTTTATAAAAGATTGCTAAAATCTGTAAGACCATCAAAACCTTAAGATTTCAGTAAGATTTTGTAATTATCATGTGAAAGATTGCAAAAATTTATTAACCAGATTGGGGAGGGAGGGGTCTGGCATGCATTCTAGTATTTGCTCAATAGCAAATACTTGATCAGCTAGCTAATCAAATCATTTATTTGTTCATTCCATTTCTACACCATTCATCTCACCTGTATGATGTTTAGTTGTTGATTTTATTATATTATATTTCTAATAGTAAGTGATCTCTTAATGATTCACAAAATAGAATTTAAAAATCAAAGAATACAGATAGTCCTTGACTTATGACCACAATTAAAACCAAAATTTCTATTGTTAAGTGAAACATTTGTTAAGAGAGTTTTGCCCCTTCATATGACCTTTCTTACCACAGTTGTTAAGTGAATTACTGCAATTGATAAGTTAGCAACCTGCTTGTGAATCTGGCTTTCCCTATTTACTTTGCTTGTCAGGAAAGCTTGGCTTTCCCTATTTACTTTGCTTGCAAAAGGTGACCACATGACCTCAGGGTACAGCAATGGTCATCGATATGAACCAGTTGCCAAGCATCTGAATTTTGATCACATGATCATGGCGATGCTGCAAAGGTTGCAATGATGAAAAATGGTCATGTCACTTTTTTCAGTGCCTTGTAACTTTGAATGGTCACTAAATGAACTGTTGCAAGGAGAACTACTGTACTGTATGAACATATAATAAAAGATATTATAGAATTTTAAAGCAAATTACACCTTCTGTAATGTAAACCCATAGTAAAACCTACAGGAAAAAGTCAACTGGGTGTCACCTGTGTCATGCTCTTCTCATAATCTGGGACATCCCTCTGACTCAGTGGTGGGATTCAGACATTTTTACTACCGGTTCTGTGGGCATGGCTTGGTAGGCATGGCATGGCTTGGTGGGCGTGGCCTGGTGGGTGTGGCAGGGGAAGGATACTGTAAAATCTTAATTCCCAAGCCACTCCAGGGGAAGGTTACTACAAAATCTCATTCCCTCTCCACCCCACTAACCAGCTTTCCAGCTCCATTCTCCTGTGCAGGGCAATAGTAGAAGACCCAACCGATCAGCTGGGACTTGGGAGGCAAAGAATAGATGGGGCCAGGACCAGTCAGAGGTGGTATTCTGAACCACTCAAAATTTCTGCTATCGGTTCTCCAAACTACTAAAAATTTCCTCTACCAGTTCTACATAACTGGTCAGAACCTGTTGAATACCACCTGTGCTCTGACTACTCCAGCTGAAAATTCTAGGTAATGGTGTTCCAAACATCTGGGAAGCTTCAAGTTGGAAAAGACTAACTAAAAATATAAAGATATGCAGAAGGGCAGAAAGGCAAGAGCATGACTTTTGATTCAGTCAATGTTGAGATGGTGATTAGCACATCTACATTTTAGAAGAAAACTAGTCTCAATGAACTACTAGACTTTTCTTCAAACAAAAGGTGTGGTTTTTATTTTTAAATAAATAATGAATAAAATTTATTTTTAAATATTTTGAATTAAGATGGAAAATATAAAGAATGGATGAAATGATTGAAAAAGTGTCAATGTTTAGAACAGATCTATCTTTCAGAAAAGTAAATATATTCTTTTGAGTCACTGTATTTATACACTCTAAATTGTTCTCATCATATCAAAAAAGACTGGGCCGTTTCCTTGCATTGTCTTAATATATTTCTCCAAGGTTCTTTCTTTTTGTGGGCAGACCATTCCATTCTAATCTCCCATTAATTTACCCATAAATTCTTTGTAAAATATTGCTTTATCTTCATTTGATGCGTAAATCAAATCGTAAATTTTTTTGATACCATGTACAAGATGAACATTTAAACATAACCAAAATTAGTGGTGGATTTATGAAATTTGAATGAGTCTATGTAGAGAGGAACTAAACAATGTTTATTAAAAGTAAAACATTATTTTTCCATTTTTATCAGAACTATTGTTTTAAAACAAAGAGAAATTTACATGTGGCTTAAATTTAACTTGGGATAAATAGAAATGCAAATCCCCCTGTAGCCAGTCCTTTGTTTGTTGTAATTTGGTTGTGAGGAAGGGAATGGATGTGTGGCCACAGAGGAATGTTTTCTCAATGATAGAAAAGAGAGTTCTAATAGAGAAAGCATATTAGCTCTGTCAACCATTAGCTTTCCTAATTCAACATGAATATTAGTAATTAGATGTTTCACGGGGTGCAGGTTTGTTGATAAGAAATAAACATATAACGAATAAAGGAAATAAAAGGGTACAAAAGAAACAAAAGTTTTGTTTAACTAGGAAATGAAAAAACTTATAATTCCTTATAAAAAACTTAGCATAAAGTTTGTTTAACTAGGAAATGAAAAACTTACTATGATTCCCTATAAAAAACTTACTATAAAGCTTACTATAATTCCTAATATCCTGTAGAATTATTGATATAATAAAAACCTTTGGTATATCTTAACTATTAACTTCTAGTGAGTCATTTTATTCTCATTTCTAGTAGTTTTTAGATTTTCACTTTTTTTGTCAGACTAGTTGTCTATATGTGTTAGTATTTGCATTCTTCTGGAACTGTTTTAACTTTTTATAATCATTAACTGATCAATGTGTGCATGGGATTGTGCATGTGTAAACACACGTGCACATGATATTTCATCCACTATGACAGTAAGAATTGTGGGTGTTTTGAAATGCATGTGAAATACAGTCTCTGGCTTGCTCTTTGTACTCTCTTGCTCTGCAGTGAGGTCTGGCTGAACTTTTCGTGCCGATAATCCTGTCCATAGCCCCTTTCCAGACATATCTCTGTCTTTAACAATTCTCTTATTCAGGGCAGCTTGGAATTTGGTATGTCTCTTGTTAGACATTGGTATTTACTTTGTCACTTAAGGGGTGGGAAATCTCATTCTAAGTTTTCTATACAATGCATAAGTAAATAATTCCCTTGCTACTGGCGTCAATTGTCTCTCCATATTATTGAAAAGCCAGTAGTTTAGCCTTTTTATCTAGTACATTTAATTTTATATATTATCACTTCTGGAAGCGTATTAAATGCATTTCAAGTTCTAGCCTTCCTTATTAACTTCAGTACTCAATGAATCTGTGAAGCTTTATAAAATTGTATAAGCATTATAGTTTTCAAACTCTGAACAAAGTGAATTCTCAATGATATTAAACACATAACTGAATTAGAAATTAAGTTAGGCTGTCTGGTAGCCTTAGTTTTATATTAGGAGTATCTTATTAACACTATCAACAGTAAACATGATAACAATTCATAAGGTAAGCAATCAAGAGACTAGTTGTCATAATGAAACTTAGTTTATATGCCCTTCCTTCCAGTTAGGATTCTAAACATGTATGGCAAACTTCTATTTTCATTTCTAGTCTTTTAAGGGAGATACCACCTCATGACTTATTCAACCAATTTCTTGGCTATATTAAAATGGGTACTAACCTCTTAGATTCTCTTTTCCTACACTGCCATCCCACAGGATCAGCTAAGTAAATTTAATAAGATTGGTGCAACACTAGCTCTGCAATTGACTTTTATTGCTTTGGCAGAAATACTCGATGTTTAAATAGCTGCTATTATTTTTTGAACAAAGGATTAGCAAAATTATTTCGTGTTAAACACTGGGCAAGCTTAATAAAGTCCAGGTTTATTAAAGTGTTGTAATTGGAACCTGAGTTAATCACAGATCTGATCATTTTCAACTTCTGGCCATGGAAGGTTGCCTTGTCATCCTAGTGGAAAGCTAGGAAATTAATTTAAAGTCCTAGGTACAGGTAGTTCTCAACTTATGATGTATCCCCAAAAGGTACCTTCAATCCTGTTCCAAAGTTCCAACTCTCCCAACCCTAACGTCACATGACTACCTTTTAAGTGCTTGGCATTTGGCTGTCTTTACGGCCCTTTGCAGACGTCCCGTGGTCACATAACTGCAATTTAGGATTGTTTTATGAAAAACCAGGGTTTATTTCCAATTTTCATAGAGAAGAATGGGATCACTTAACCACTGTAGCATTTGCTTAATGACCAGTGTTTGCTTAACGACCATCACAAAAAAGATCATAAAATGGGTCAGTCATATCGGTGACCTGCTTTATGACCATCATGATTTAAAACTGTAATAGAATGGCTCCATTACAGTTGTAAGTCACAGACTACCTGTAAGCAAAGAAGAAATTAGAGGCTTCCTGAATAGATTGACAATTGTTCTCATTGATTAAACAGTTTATGTGAATATTTGTATGCAGAATAGATAAACTGTGATGAGTTGGGGCATGGCACAAAGGCAATACTGTCAGATAATGAATCAGAGTCCCTTTATTATATCCAACTTTTCCTGCAATGTCCAGGTTACCGTCAGCTGGAGAAAAACTCTCCCAGGAACAACCTTTAACTATAGAAATTCAGTCCAAAACAAGGTACATACAGACTGTAACCAAAATTGAAACAAACAAAACTGCAGTAATTAACTTGACAGGGCAGGAGAAAGACTTTCAGATTTGAAGGCACAGCGATACTCAAACAGGGAAGATGACAGGAACACAGCTAAGCCATGACAATACCAGATAAATTCACTATTTGTTCCCAACAACTTACTGTGTGCAGCTTCCCTTTTTAAACATTGTGTACCCACGCAACTCACATTGCTCCTCTCTCCGTTCCTCCCTACTTGCCGTAGGATGAAGAAGGGGTGGGCCTGGGTCTTCCTCTGAATTCCCTCTCCCTTGCTCTATCTCTCTCCTGCTCTGCCCAGCTGGACTGTGCCCTTCCCCAGTTTCTTCCACAGCCAACAGAGCCACACTCCCACTCCCTGTCAGCTATTCAGCTTCCCCTTCCAAGTCAGATTCTGACAGGCAGATGACATAAGCAGTGGCATCTTTCTTCCATCATTCCAGTTCAGAAAGGCATTAAGCAAAACAATTTTCTAGTGTTTTTACTTAAATTTAAAAATACAATGCAGATTCTTACTAAAAAGAAACCATCTACCTGATTTGGTGAAAGTTAATAATTCTGTTATCCATAGAAGATGTTATAATTCTTTTACTAAAACCTATTGGGAACATTATAAGCTTTAGCTGCTTATTATAAAGGGAAGACTGTGTTGATAAATTATCAAAAGGTGAAAATAACTGTGTTTTCAAAGAATTTTACTAAATTTATATGTAACTGATAATTACTTGGACATATTAGGTAAAGTACATTAACTATCTGAAATCCCATTTAATATAATTGATTCTGTAAAAATTCAAGTAAATGTGTTCAAATTTGTACTTCAGGATGTTTGACAGTCGCACGAAATCTTTTAAAACCAGTAGGAGTGATTTTATCTCAACTATTATGTGTTTCTGAAGCTAAGTTATTTAGCCTCAAGTGTTTTTTATGGGGTTCAAATTTTTGTGTTTGTGTGAGTGTGTAAACATGTCTCGATTTTTATCTGCTGGAAATAATGTAGAATAGTAATATCAGTAACACATATTGTCTCCAACAATCTGGGTCAGTTTACCAATTTCGGAAGGATGGAAGGCTGAGTCAATCTTCAGCCAGTGAGAATCGAACTGCCAAATTGCTGGCAGCCGGCAATCAGCAGAAGTAGCCTGCAGTACTGCATTCTAACTACTGCACCATCATACTCAACTTTGATGAATTCTTGTATCAAATGTTGGTACGCAAGATTGGTACTTATGCAATGATGGCTATTTTTCTGAATTAGAGGGCATTAAAGTTGAAGAGAATGTTAGTATATTTCTAGTGGTCCCATTTCTTCCTATGTTGCCCCTTATGTAAATCCCCAGATAGCTTGTTGAAGCCATCTGGAAACTTGAGAACTTATGCTGCAATCTCAAACCCTTAAACTTTTCCTTTGCCTGTGTTAGTACCATAAAAGCTAAAACTTGAATTCAGATTGAAACAGTGCTGCACTTAGTATAAATAAGTAATAACAATCTATTTTTCCTCTATTCTGAAAACACAAAGCTTTCATATTTCAGTTCTGATTCTTTGCTATTCTTTGGCAGAGTATAGTTGAAAGTAAAGCTGAAGATCAATGTAGGAAAAAAGAAGGGAGGGTAGAGGGATGGAGGGAAGGAAGGAAGGCTAGTCTATGTATTTCTTAGCAACTACACAAATGAAATCCTTATTATTCATAATCCATCTTGAGGTTACAAAAAAAAACAAAAAACCTACAGTTGCCAGAATGTTTTTGGAAATTATTTATGTGGAAATGTGTTGCTAAGTCATCTACTGTCATATTTACTGGCAAGGTCATAACAGACTTTCCTGAATGCTCACGTCAACACAGACTCTAGTCTTATAACTGGCTTCAAGCTCTCAAACACAAAGCAGCACAGCTAGATAAGAAACTTTATTATTAGGAGGAAGCCACTGAAACATTTGATTATCCTCTGTCAACATGAAGATACAATTTCTTTTTATAGCCACAGTTGGTTAATTCTAGACTAAAGAAGCCTTACCACTCCCATTGTATAATAAACTATTATATAATAAAACATTTATTCCTGTGCTTTTTGGCCTTGAAGTTGGATGAATGTTCTTTGTCGCAACTAACATATAAAAACATAGAAACGGAGGGACCCGGAATATTTTGTTTGTTGGTTGCTTTCTTTTTGTTTATTTTTAATTATTAGTTTTATTTATTAATTTTTATTATTACTATTTTTTCAATTTTTTGGATAATTTACTTTTACATTTTTGTCGGATAATAGACATGCGTTTATCCCAAGTATGCTTAAACTCACTAATGGGTAGTCCTTGATTTACAAGCACAATTGAGCCCAAAATTTCTGATGCTAAGAGTTTTGCCCTATTTTACAATCTTTCTTGCCACAGTTGTTAAGTGAATTGCTACAATTGTTAAGTTAGTAACACAGTTATTAAGTGAATCTGGGGTCCCTATTGACTTTGTTTGTCAGAAGATCACAAAAGCAACCATCATGACTATGAGTCAGTTGCCAAGTGCCTGAATTTTGATCATGTGACTATGGGGATGCTGAAACATCTGTATTAGTATGAAAAATGGACATAAGTCACTTTTCTCAGTGCCATTGTAACTTGGAACAGTTTTAATCATGATCTTTTTGGCTGTATTGCCATTTTTTAGTTCTCTAGTCAGACAAGCAAGTAATATGTATGAAAAGATTGTAGAGCAGGAATGTCAAAATTGATTTCATTGAGGGCCTCATCAGGATTGTGTTTGATCTTGGGGGCCAGGTAGGCATAGCCAGGTTGGGCATGACCAGTTAAATGTCACTTTTGTTGGGGGCACCTGTGGTGGCCCAAATGCTCTGCCAGTGAAAATGGAGCTTGAGAGGCTGCAATGGCCCCATGCAGAAATGCCGTTTATGCTATTAATCAGGACTTGAGAGGGCCGGATGTCATGATCTTAATCTTGAGTTTCAAGCCAACTTTTGCACTCTCCTTCTTCACACGCATCAAGAGGCTCTTTAGTATTTACAAACCAAAAGATTTTAATTGTTATGGTTGAGGGGAAAAAATCCAATTTTTGATGAACCCTTAACTTGATTTTGTCCTGCCTTTTTCTTAAGTATGCATAGGTATTTTGTTAGGTGGTTTTTATAACTTGAGGTATAAAAAGAATTACATGAAGATAAATGTGCAGAATTCCTAACAAGCTAAATAAGTTTCTTCCCATCTCTTGGAACCAAAAAAGAGAAGGGAGGTACAGTATAAAATAGTTTTATCAGTATTTGAATGTTGATGGGGAAGTAGGCAAAATTCTTCAGCTATTGTAAAAATACATTTCAGCAAAAGAACCCCAACTTTAAGAATTATGTGAGATTTTTATTATACAGGAGTAAAAGTGCTACATGGTATGGTTGGAATCTAGCCTGACCATGGAACAGTTTCTATGCCTTTATTTTAATTTGAGGAAAGACTGCTTGTAATATCAGACATTTTTGAGTAAAAAAATTTCTCTAGCTGAGAATAAATTCATTTAAAATAGATAATACAGAGAAACAGTCAGAATGTTTTCATTGCTATGCTACACTATTATTATGTAGAGAGGATGTAGCTTTTTAAAATAGGTTTTAGAGCCACTGAAAGTTAAGTGTGTATGTAGCTTTCAATCTTCTTTCTGATTACTTATGCATTCTTTGTAGTTAGTTTTATACAGTGTTACTTCGTAATGTAATAAAAATGATGTTGTTGATTATAAATATAGTGTACTGAAGCACTTATAGCTTCTTATTCATGGAAACAATGAGTGAGAGCTTGTGAACCAATACATATCCAGATACTAAAAAATGAATAAATTGGCTTTATGCACTTTCTCAATGCATATATGTATCTTCTCACTGATTTCTTATCAATTTGTACTCACAATAATCTCATACACTTATCAATTTGTTATAAATAAGCACTGGATTGCATATGTGAAAACGAGCTGCCAATGAAATGCTAAAGTCATCTTATACATACGGTATTAATTTAATGCAGAAAACACCAGCCAGAGTTCTGGATAGTTTGTGGAACTGAACTGTTCAATTCTTCATAAAAATACATTCACATATGCCTCTTCCTTACAAATATGGCTGAACAATTTGTACCTCAATAACAACAAACATAAGGTGGTATTGGCTAAAGGTCCACCTGAATTATAATATTTTCCATAGCCAAAGGAATAAATAATTGTGAATTAAATCCTAATCTTTTTACTTTATATTGACAAAGATGGCGCTTTGTAAGACCTAAGATTAAAATTGGAAGTAGCCTAAAACTGGAAGTAGCCTCTGAATTGCAACACTTATAGACGTCAGTTTCTACATTTTTGTTTTTTTCTCCAACAAAAGCAAACAGTATAAATGACACTGAAAGTAGAAATGATAGTCTTTTGACATCTGCTGAAGAAAACCATTGGTTTAGCCACATATGACATAATAGAAAGCTGCCTGGCCTAGGGTGTTATTCAAGAGCAAAGTAATTGGGATGTGAGCAACCAAAAGTAACTAGCAATGAACTCTAAGAAGGATTAGTACATGCTTGCACTTTTTATGTGCAGGTTTCTAGTATAGTAGGTCTGTTCAGAATGATTTGATACAAAGTATATAGTAAATTATTTCAAATGGCGTATCAGTGAGATAGCCCGTAGAAGAGCATTATTTGTACAACATGATTCACCACATTGGAATGGCAACACTTTCAAGTCTTCACACACCACTATCACATACTCACATAATTTCCTGCTATGACTGCAAGTTTTGCATATGTGCTGTCATAGTGGGGGAGGGAAGAAGAGAAGGAAGACCAAAATTGAACAAGATCCAGAAAACTGTTGCAATAATTAGAAAGAAACATGCAAATATTACGAGTGAAATGTCTAGCTTTATTTGAGGCAGAAGCTGATACTCCTGATGAGATCTAGCATTTCATAATATAATGGTTGGTGGTATATCTTTTGTTACTGGAAAGTGATAGATATCTGTATTGGATCAACAGTTGCTATGCAGAGATTAGAAGGCTGTATAAGGTTAAGACTTCACTTTGTATTAATATAACAATTGTCTCCATATTTAAACTTACTCTTTGAATTCACTTCTTTTGTTCTAAACCCAATGCCCACCCACATATTTCCGTAATGTGATTGTTTTCCAATAAATATTATTTTGAAAATATTTTAGAAATTGTAATTTGGTAATTTGCCTCAATGGACTGGGACTGTGGAGATTGACTGCCATTACTGGATTTAAACTTGATATTGTGTTTTATGCTACTGGTGAAAAGCACCTTTTACTTGTGATCTTTTACTGAGGAAAGAGCCACAGCTAGTGGCAGCAATACCAATCAAAGTAATCAGTGCTGTATTCAGCCATGGCTGCTGTGCTTAGGTGAAGCCTTATATCATGGTGTCCATTCAAGCAGGGGTCGCCAACCTTTTTGGACCTCAGGGACCACCAAACTCATAATTTTAAATCCTAGGAACCACGAACTACTTCTGTGGGCATGGCCTAATTTGTGGGTGTGGCTTGGTGGTCATGTGGCTGGGCATGGCTTGTATGTAAATATTATAAATATTTATATAAATATTGATTTTTTATATAAAAAAAGCAACTTTTACCAAAAATCAGGCAAAGCGGGCAGGCAGATTGAGTTGCTCACAGAATCACAGATTCATTCAGAGATCTATCTATCTGCCATCAGCTAGCTCAGTC